>MU204395.1:574160-617380 GCA_017309775.1 Paedocypris sp. Pulau Singkep | reverse complement strand
AAACCATCATGAGCGATCCAGAAGCTCCAAAACCATCATGAGCAATCCAGAAGCTCCTAAACCATCATGAGCGATCCAGAAGCAATGCTACCCAGTACCAATGAGTGCCGGTACTAGTCAATAGTAACATTCAGAATGATGCTATTTAACTATAAAACTTACATCATTACAACTTTTATAATTCAACAAATTCCTTGTTTCTACAGAATGAGCTACCAAGCAATACAGAAGGAATTCCATCCTGCTTCCAAGCCATCCAGAAGTCCAGGAATGACATCCGTCTCCCATCCCATCTCCAAAACGAATATCATCTGTCTCCCGATCTATCCACCAGGACTGCTCTTCCTTTTTGAAGAAATCTAGATTGAATGCCATCTCGCGTCCAAGCTATCCTGAAAGAATGAATCCAAGCAACCCACAAGGCATGCCGTCCCTTTCCAGAAGCCACCCAGAAGAAATGCCATCCATCTCCCATCCCATCTCCTGAAAGACTATCATCCTTCTGCCGATCTATCCAGCAGGATTGCTATTCTTTTTTCAAGAAAACCCAGAAGGAATGCCATCCCTATACAAAGCAAACCCAGAAGGAATACCAACCATCTCACATTCTTCTCAACTGTCCAACAGGAACGCCATACTATTTTCTAGACATCTAGACAGAAAGAATGCCTTCCCTTTCCCAACCAATCAGATCCTCTCCCAACTGATTCCTCCGTGACACTTTCTTTCCCCAAGCAATGCAGAAGAATGTGCTCTTCCTCCTCTCTCAGTGTTGGTAAAAATGATAACTGTACAATTCAGTGCTGACATCAATGGTTTATTTCATACTATTGTCGTCCGCAATTGAGTGTGATCCAGTCATAGTCGACAGGAGGAGGAGAACAGGAAGCGGCGGTTGTGTTGGAGATAAGTGGAATGGTGCAGAAGAAGCTGGTAATCAAACAAACCGTCCCTGTCGCCGCATCTCCTCACGCTGTAATAACTATCATCTGGAATCTGTCGCTCTTCTGCTGAAAGACTCTGTGGCTTCTGTAAAGGAGTGGAGCAGGAGCCCAGACTCACCAGCAAGACAACAGAACATCCCACGATTCCTATAGTTCCAGCAGATTAGGACACAAGCTGAATGGATTGAGCTCCGCTCGCCTCATCCAACGCGGGATTATATCAGGAATTAACCTCATCCCATCAAACAAGCCTATGGAGATCCCTCACGACCATGCTGTGCCAACGCCGCCTGGCATCAGATACCTTCTTCTGCTGTGACGAGTCTCAGTGTGTGGATCTTCTCGCGCTCGTGGGGGCGACTTGATCCCACAACAATTCTTCTTCTCCTCCACGTGACCAGACGCATCTGGAATCACACACCTCCTGCTTGCTCTGGTGCCAGTCGAGCGTTCAGATGGTTCGGTGGGTTCACGCCAGTTATTTTTAAAAGAGCCGATCTATCGAACACATTTATCCATTTCTTCATGAGAAACTGCTTCAGAACCGATTGCTTACATGAGGTAAAACATAAAACGTGAAAAGTTACTTTCCAAAGTAGAAAGAGAAAGAAAACCTGAGTGACTAGGTGAATAAGCAGAATTGAACATTTACAAAGGGCATTTTGACTAATCCTGGATGTTTGTAAGTTTGTATTGTTTATTTTAACACGTTCTGTGCAGGTGTAGATACAGTAGTCACATTCTGGTGAGTCTAGTCTAAGTCTTTTTATTGTAGAAAAAACAAAAAACAAATAAAATGTGTGTAATTCGGCGTTAAAGCTGATTCGTTCCAGTTTATATATTTCAGTAGCATGAACAACCGACCTTAGTGCACATGTACTTTCCTTTGCTACGTTTACGTTCTTCTGCAAAGAAAGTGTTTAAGCAGAACCAAAACATGAATAACTGTGTATGAATAATTCCAACTCAAAGTTCAGTTCAAATCCCTGCTATTCACTTTACGACGGATTCTTTTAAAGAGAATATTTTAATTCGCATTTTGTTTTAAAGGTTTTTACCCATGTCACTTCCAAATGCGGAACATTTCAGACGTTTAAACTATTTATATATTTTTGTATTTTATATTTATATTTTTATTTTATATTTATATTCATACTATTTATACAGAACTTTGTATAAATATGTAAATAGGGCTGTGACGGTGATTAGTACGTGTAACCTGAGTGTGTTAGACTGACACTGTAAGTACCTACACTATATATTAGCTAAAATATTTGTCATTAATACTGTGTCTGAATTTATAAACGTCCTAGACAACGTCTTTTTTGTGCCATGGTTAGACCAGAAACGTACAATATATATGTTTGCTATACAATACAAATCACACAACGATTCTTGAATTTCAGTGTCAAAACATGTGCACAACTTTGATGACTTATAATTAAACACAAAGAGCTACGAAAGGTTTGTCCAGACCACAAAGCATTTACTTTTTACAAATCTACTTGATTGGTTTGAAATGAGAACTACTAAATCAGAGTTGATCTCACTGTAAACAGCAGTTTTGCTTTTTTTTCAGTTTTTTTTTAGTTTTCACCTTTTTAGCATCTAACATCATTACGAAACCGTCTTCATGGTCTAGTATAGTTTAGTAGCTTCTCTAGAGTTTCCACTGATCCGATGACGTTCCGCCACCCAGATTCAGATTCCATCGAGTTTTCCTAAAAATCTAGGACGTTTGGCACTAACGTCAGCATTAATGTAGAATGCGAAGCCCTCAGAGATCTGGGTCTCTATTACAGTCTCTTTCAGCTTCACTCGTGTGAACCTCCTCACCACCACCACCACCACTTTAAATATAAACTTTAGATCTGATTTGATGATTTATGATTCCTAAAGTTGAAGGTTTTTTTTTTTTTTTAATACTTGAGAGACTTCAGAGATTGGGAAAGTAATTCATACATTTTAATCAGTTCTTATAGATAATTGCTCATCCCTGAAGCACGACTGAAGTTAAGCGAGCTCGCTGAAAAAACTCAAATCATTTCCATCAATCTGTCGATTTTCCAACTCCATTTCTGGACCACGAGGAGCTGGAGGCTAATCTCAGCATCTCTGGGACGACACACTCTGACCAATCACAGAGCAGGACGCACACACACACACACACACACACACACACACACACACACACACACACACCGATTTTCAATCCCAATTCCCCTGAACATGTTTTCGGACTGTGGGAGGAAACCGGAGACCTGGAAGAAACACATGCAGCCAACATGACTTGTTTCTTATTATATATTGTGATTTTTTTTTCTGTATTCCATGAATTTGTGACTAGATTATACGTGTTTTGCTTTACTGAAAACCAGTGGACAGAAGACACTGAGCCATGAAGCTTTGTGTGTTTGTGTGGGTTTTACGGGTTTGTGTGTGTGTGTGTGTGTGTGCACTTCACTGTTCAAGTTCAAGTTTATGTATATAGCGCTTTTCTTGGTTCCAGACCAACGCAAAGTCGCTACAAGTCGTGGAAAGGTTTCACTAAACTTGTTGTGTGCAATACATGATTGGCAGAACTTGTTTTTCACGTTTCAACATTTGACGTTTTTTTGTCCTGTATTTCTCAATCAGTCTTTTTAAACATCTAGTGAGAAGGGTGGAGTCTGCAAAGCGTTGGCAGAGAAAGTAACACGTATTAAAAATTCCCGTTTTAAAAAAAAAACAATTTTTGTAATTTACCATTTTCTAGGTGGAATAGAAGAGCAGTGTGTAATAATTACTAAAACTATACGTGTTTCATAACAGCCAAGTAATACAAGTTCAACAACTGAACTCAAACTATTCACAATTCACTAAACACACGTGATGTAATTCAGCCTGGTTTTCACTCACTTTGAGAGCGTTTGTGTGTCATTTGAGTCGGACAGAATCAGAAAAACATCAAGGGAACGTCCTGCGTCATTCCCTCAAAGTTCATTACACCAGATAAAAGTTTGTTATTTCAAAAGCTAAAGTGATTTTATTGTTTTATTCCTCAGATAGAACACGTATAACTCTATTTAGTTTTCGGCTAGGGGAAAAAGCTGAAAAATCGCTCAAATCGTATCAATTAATCATGGGAGTAATCAACAACTCATCGACGAATCGTTCTAATAATTGACAGATGAATCGCTTGCTCACGCCCTGTTCCGGAGCGATCCGTTCTTCCGGAGCGTTCACGGATTTTTAATATGGCTCTATCTCCCTCGCTTTACTTTAGCATCGGCCAGCTGATTGACTGATTCGTAATTTGACTTAACGAGCATCTTGACAGGTGAAACTAATAAGTGTGATCCACGCTGTTCTTCCCGCACATGCTCGCGGTTGATGTGTATTGTGAAGCTGAGATATATATGCAGCGTGCTATAGCCTGCGCCTTTAATATGTCACTTTCCAAAGAAGTGGATTGAAAGAAGAGGTTGGATTAATAATAAATAACATCAATAAAATGCCCTTTGGCCCAGAAAGCAAAGACTCATATTTGAACTTGTTTTTCTCTGCTTCTAACGGCAGATGCGGTTTTGCAGCTTCAACGTCTAGTTCAGCAATTATAAACTGCAAGTTGCTGTTTGAAAATTAAATTCAAATTTCTTTCGTTGGGAAAAAAACGTGAAATTGAGCGAGTGGTTACTGACTCGTTGTTGGTCATGTGGTCATTTGGATCTGTTCATGGGGTATGATTGTGTTCTTGAGGTGCCCCAAGTTCTTGAGATTCTGGAAGTCAAAAGTCTAAGAAGCTTTATTCTGATTCCTAGCACCTACAAGGGAGCATCACAGATACCTAAGGCAGTCTCCTCTCAGACGGCAGGAGAGAACCAGGCTCTTCACCTAGGAGCAAGTCAGATGTTCCACCTCTTCTCTGCACGCTGACTCGTGGTTCTTGCTGATTAGACACACCTCAGTCGGGTCATCAGCAAACTTGATGATGTGATTTGAGCTGGTCATCAGTCATGAGTCCGTAGAGCAGATTCTCAGGAGCTCTGGGATTCTTCCAGATGTTGTGGTTCAGGAGGCTCGGCTTCTTGATCTGCTGCTAAGGGATGATCGTGTTGAATGCAGAAGAGAAGCACGACTGTGTTGGCAAGACCCGTAATGACTTGACAAATTGTTCTGCACATTTCCAGGGATGTTGTCCGCCGGGTTGGTTGACTGTGGGAAGCTCTTCCATAGTCACATCGTTCTCAGCCGCAAACTGTGTTGAAGTTCTTAGGTTCACTATCACTTTCACAGTAGTTCTGGAGTTGGTGGTGGTCTAAATGGCCACCAGGATTGAGATGGCGTTGCTCGGACGAGTTCTCCTTTGTGTCTTCGTGGGTTGGATGGAGCCGTCTCACTTTTCGCACCGCTGAAGACACCGATGATTGTAACCGTTCACCAATGACTTTGTAGAGTTCGCGTACCATAGGAGGCGGGTTCTCCACAGGTTTCTCTCCTCTCACCCGCCAGAGAGGTTTTCATCTAGCTTGCTCTTCTGCTCGTAGCCCATAGTCTGAACATCGACAAACATTTGTAAATGAGTTAGTTTAAAAAAAACAAATGAATAAACCTGAACTTTTAAGGACCTTCTCAAGTGCAGAGTCTGACCGTTGTCATGGGAGGGTTTGTTAGTCCAGAGTGAAAACACACACACCTGTCGTCCATGGCTTCTGGCTAAATCAAACGGTGATGACCACATCATCTGGGCACTGACCCGGTAGACGACATGGATGTAGAGGACTCGTCAATGACAGTGAAAGTCCAGCCTCTCTAAACAGATTCAAGACCTTGAGTTTGTGCATGCAAACGTTCTTCAGGAGGTTCTTCAGGTCCTCGAGGAGCTTCTGCTGGAAATGCCGCTCACAGGAAGGGTGTATGCAAAAACAACACTAGTTTGGTATAATTTCGGTGCCTTTCCAAGCCAAGAGCAGCTTTGCTTTCAAGAAACAGAGAATGGAACCGTAACCTGGAGTGTGTACAACAGCTCCATTAGTCCCGGTGTAGAGTCGTGACACCACACATCTGTCGGCTGTTTTGCTGCTCATTATCAGGCTGCGGCGTGAGTGTTGACGGACAGAATGTAGGTGTGAAAGATCATGTTCCTGAAGCCGAGCTCGTGGATCATCATGACAGGAGAGCGAGCGCGGCGAGGAATATTAACCTGGAGATGTTTCCACCAGCAAACCTTCTCAGAGTCAGTGAGTTCCTGTCGAGCTTGTGTTTCCTGAAATCGGCTTGTTTCAGTGAGAACTTAAATCATTGATGTTTAGTGGAAACGTTCCAGGGAAAACGTGTATCTACTGAATCCAGGTCACATTGTGTCTCAGACGTGAAGAGAGAGAGAGACGAGCTCAGGTGACGCTCCCCACAATCTGTTGACTTTCCTCAACGTAATGATTCAAAAAAAGCAATGATCAATTGTTTCCACGTGATTTGACGTAGATCAACAATCTTTTACAATCTTTAAATCATCAGTTGCTACAAAATGCCAGTTTAGAGTTGGTTTGTTTTTTTTAAACAATCACCGTATTTACGCGACTATAATCAGCCCTTTATTTTCACATTTTTATTTCAGATTTTTCCCTGAAATCTATTGATTTCCGAGCACTTTTCTTCAATGTATTACATTTGATAAATAGTATTTCATGCTTTTCGCAGAGAAATTCAGTAAATTGACGTCAGGGAACGTCCGAGGAGCTTAAGGCCTCGATGGGGGATTATGGGAGTTGGAGTTTCAAAGACTAGAATAGATTTTTTAAAACCATAAGTATATACGACATTGAAGTGATACGAGTCACAAGTTAGGTTTGTTAAATATAGAAAGAATAGTATTTTTTAGAGAAAATTATTGTAATTTAGCCGGAAATGTAAAAATAAAACATGTATTTATTTTATATTACTTTGAAAATAGTATAAATAGTATAAAAATATTATACTTTTTTAAATTACCACAGTTTCCCTGTTAGATTACTTTGTGACTACAGTAAATTATAACTTTAGACTTGTAGATTCTAAAGTGTAATAACAGAACATCATAAATGGTCTATAAATCATAAATGTGGACTATAGTTTAATAGGCAAGTCAAACTTAAAAGTAGAATATACACGCACTACTAAAGAGTTTCTGTTTGACTAGAACCAGAGTTCAATTTTGGAATAATTTAAGGGAAGAGGTAAAGCAATGTACCAACTTGAAACATTTCTAATATAAATATATAAAGGACATTCATTCAAACTACATTAAAAACGGAATCATTTAAAATGTTGTCAAATGTTTTGTTAGAGATTTATCGTGTATCAAGGGTTTAAGTTAATTTATGATGTCGCTGTGGAATCTAAAAGGGGGCGGGACTGAATAAGTTGCACTTCTTTCTACTCCCTTTCAAACATGTATTGTGGAAATGAACATTATGATGGTACTATTATTATTATGATGTTGTGGCTTTTATGTTGTTATTATTTGTCATGTACATGTTTAAATAAACAAATGGTCGGAGGATGTAGAATGAGCGAGTGAGGTCGGAATATTTAGTGAAATTTTGACAAATATTACCGGTTACAAAATTCCGCACAAATCGGACCCTATTCCGGCCCTGACCTCGGGCTTCTCCTCAAGCGTTATAGATCCATCCGTCTTTAAAGTCTTACAGGGACATTAGCCAGAGTCATGAAACATAGATCTGGGCTTTTCAAACAGATGTGGCCATATGAAGGACGACATCCATAATTCATCTGGGAATGATAAAGGAAGCGCAGCGTTCCACAGCTTCCCATTCCACTGGCCAGTGATCAGACACAAACAGAAACGGGAACTAAACACTCGCCTCTTTGATTGATGACATCACATTTCGCACGAGTGAAATAGACACATCTATTATTGACGAGTCGTTCCACTCGCTCTGGTCACAAATAAAGTCGAAATGTAGAAATATCATTTGTGGATAATACATGCTTTATTGTCTGTTCAAAAAATATAAAAAATAATTAAAAAATAAAAATATATGTAATCAAATTCAAATTTTATTTGTCACATACAAATTACACGTGGTACAACATGTAGTGAAATGTGTTTTTTGGTCGTTCCAGCTTTAAACCTAGTGATGGGGAGGTACAACAAAATGTGCGCTGAGGGAAATACAATAAAAAGATAAAGAATATAAAACGATAAAACAGGGTATAAAGATAGAACGTGCTATTTAAAATGTGCAAATACCAAAAAGGTAAAAAAAAAAAAAAAAAAAAGAAGAAAACAATAGAAATACAATAAATATGATAAAATATGAAATATGAATAAAATACAAAACATTTTTTACAACTGAAATGCCGAAGTGAGTCGAAGACAAATATATATATTATTGGACAAATATATCATTTTTGTTCAATTTGGTGTATAAATATATTTTTGTGTTTAGCTTTCTTAGGTTTCAATTTGGCATTTTGAATGAAATCTATCTGACATTTTGGGGGCGATGGGGTCAATAAAAACAAACAAACGTTTACTGTAGCGTCTATTTCTGATTATTTTTAGAATTATTATTATTACACTCTGCACTTAGCGACGTTCTCTGTTGAATCTGACAGGGAATCTGCTCAAGTCTTTTCTCTCATTCCTCCTCTCTCTGCTTGATTGCCAGTGGGTTTGAAGGTCTTTTCTTCACCTCCAGCTTCATCAGCACTGACACTGACTTTAGACTACTGATGTGACTACTGATGTTCCTAATCCCCTTGATCTGTTTCTCCCCTCGTTTACCCGCTCTGCTCTACTTTCACTGACCTCTTTGCCTTGAACGTGGGAATAAACGTGAAGGACGGACGAGTGCGGCTGCGTGTGGAGACGTCACCACACGACCTGAGACTGACATCAGGAAAAGAACTTCTCTCCCATTACACCACAGCAATCATAAACAAGATAGTGAGTGAGTGAGTGAGTGAGTGAGGAAGTGAGTGAGTGAGTGAGTGAGTGAGTGAGGAAGTGAATTTGTGAGTGAGAGTGAAAAAACGACTGAATGAGAATGAGTACGTTTGTGAGTGAGTGAGTGAGTGAGTGAGTGAGAGGTAGTGAGTTAGATTGTTAGTGACACACAGTGATTGAATAAGCGTGAGAGTGAGAGAAAGAGTGAGTGAAAGTAGATAGAGTTAGTGAGAGAGAGAGAGTGAGGGATTGAGAGAGAAAGAGTGAGGGATGAGCAAGTGAGTAAAAGTGATAGAGTGAGTAAAGGTCATGGAGCAACAGTGACGGACAGAGTGAGTGATAGTGACAGAGTGAGGGAGGGGCTAAGTGAGTAAAAGTGATAGCGTGAGAGAGAGAGAGTGATGGGCTGAGCAAGTAAGTGAATAAAAGTGATAGAGTAAGTGAGGGATTGAGTGAGTGAAAATGATAAAGAGAGGAATTGAGCAAGGG
This sequence comes from Paedocypris sp. Pulau Singkep, assembly GCA_017309775.1. NCBI lineage: Eukaryota > Metazoa > Chordata > Actinopteri > Cypriniformes > Paedocypris > Paedocypris sp. Pulau Singkep. Next base: position 608,014 of record MU204395.1, on the reverse strand, counting down.
AAGGACTGAGTGAGTGAGTGTGTGAGGAAAAGTGATAGAGTGAGTGAGAGAGAGTGAGGGCTTGAGTAAGTGAGTAAAAAGGATAATATAGTGAGTGAGTGAATGGAAGAGATTGATGGACTGAGTGAGTCAAAATGATAGTGAGAGTTAGTGAGAGAGAGAGGGACTGAGTGAGTGAGGAAAAATGATAGAGTGAGTGAACGAGAGTGAGGGACTAAATGTGATAGAGTGAGTGAGTGAGTGAAAGTGATAGAGTGAGTGAGGAGGAGAAAGAGTGGGTGAAAGTGATAGAGTGAGTGAGAGTGAGGGTTTGAGTGAGTGAGTAAAAATAATATAGAGTGAGTGAGTGAACGAGAGTGAGGGACTAAAAGTGATAGAGTGAGAGTGAGTAAATGAAAGTGATAGAGTGAGTGAGGGAGAGAAAGAGTGAGTGAAAGTGATAGAATGAGTGAGGGAGAGAAAGAGTGACAGAGTGAAAGTGATAGAATGAGTGAGGGAGAGAAAGAGTGACAGAGTGAGTGAAAGTGAGGGAGAGAAAGAGTGAGGGAATGCATGAAAGTGAGAGAGTGCGCGAAAGTGATAGAGTGAGAGAGAGACTGGGGGATTGATTGAGTGAGTGAGTGGGTGGGTGAGAGAGAGGGGGGGGGTGATCAATTGAGTGAGTGAGTGAGTGAGATAGTGATAGAGAGAGTGAGAGAGGGACTGAGGAAGCAGTGTGTTCTCCCAGAGATTAGCCAATCAGCTGGATTGTCTCCAACTCACAGCCAATCAGAAATACAGGAAGAATCCTGGACAATGGAGGGATTAAACTGAGTAAGAGGTTTATATACCACGTTAAATACAACTCATGACTTCACAGTAGTAAAGTGTGTTTAACTGTCAGAAGGGACCACACACACACACACACACACACACACACACACACAGCAATGCAAATCAACAGCTCGACTAAAATGAGCTTGAGGAAGCGACGCTTATATAAAACAACAGATTGTAACTATCATTGGCTCAGTCGCTCAGGAAAAAGCAGAAAGTCTTAAATTGCAGGTTTATTTCTCATAAATGCTGAAGAAAACCTCTCCTCCACAGAAACTTCAAAAACTTTCTTACAGCCAGTCTCAAATCTGGTTAAAATCTTCAAATTGTCCCAAGTGAAAATAATAACGTACAGTATTGTAATAATATATTCTGATATGGACAGGTAAAAAGAAGCATATCATTAATATTACACACCACATTCAAAAAGTAAGTGGAATTTGGGTTTGGACTCTTGGAGTCTTGTTGTGATGCTCCTCACATAAAGTGTCAATTAGCGTAAGCAAGGCTAATTATTCCCAGTAGTGTTGTAGCGGCGGATTGAGTCAAGGACACCTTCAGTCTGAGACGTATCTTCCCATCAGTGGGCGCGCGGGGCAACTTCACTCTCACCTCCATAAATAATACCACCGCAGTAATTGTGTTCGCAAGTCAGTCAGACAGAAAAATGTGATGGATGGAATGTTTAATTGTTTTAGAAAACGGTCGGAATGTGGAATTTAAAATGACATTATAACAAATAGCCGTTCTCTGAATTGAAATGCTTTGGCCATCAGGAGTCAAATTCATCAGGCCGAAAATAAAACCCAGTAAAAAGTGTCCAAGGCTAAAAAAAAAAAAAAAAGGCTGTTTCGGCTTCAGATGAGCAGAACCGCAGACAAACCGAAGCGCTAAACGCTTCTCAGCGCCAGTTCTGCTTCAGGACGGAACACGACAAGGTTTCTATAGAAACGATAAACCACCAATGCTGGATCTGCTCGCAGCTGGTTAGGGTTAGGTCGAGTTAGGGCTTTGGGTTGGGATTAGGATTAGGGGTTGGTGTTAGTGTTAGGTTTAGGGTTAACGTTGAGGTTAAAATTAGGGCTAAGGTTGAGGGTTATGGTTGAGTTTGGTTTGAGTTGGGTTTGGGTTGAGTTAAGTTGAGTTGGGTTAGGGTTGAGTTGAGTTGAGTTAGGGTTGAGTTGGGTTAGGGTTGGGTTGAGTTGGGTTAGATTAGGGTTGGGTTGAGTTGAGATTAGGGTTTGGGAAAAGATGATAAAATGAGTTTAGGGGTTATTGGAGGGTTAGGGGTTGGGTTAGAGGGTTAAGGGTTAGAGTGTTGGGTTAAGGTGTTGGGGTTAGAGTGTTGGGTTTAGGGATTCTCTAGCGTTAGTTAACGTCTTGAGATTCTTTTTTTTTTGTCCTTTTCATTCATTTCAGTCATTCATTTATTTAATTTGCACAGACGGGACTTCTCATTACACACTAACACTCTTGAGAACACAGAAGACAACACCACTTTTAGATCTACACACAAAAAAAATCCACAAACAAAGCAGAAACCACTTTGACAGAGTGGAATGAAGAAACTCCCTGGACTGGGATCTTAAGCGAGAAGAAGAAAAGGCCATAATCTAGCAAAGCCTTGAACGCTACCAGACAGAGTTTTCCAGGTGAAGACGATATTGATGCTGTTGACATGCAGAGAGGATTTACAGATCGGCAAAGACTCATGCAGAATTTAGCTCCTGTTCCTCTCTGTAAAACATGCAAAGGATCTTCCTTCACTCGTAACCGGTACCAGACTGATTCCTGAAGTGTGTCGGCCGTTATTTCTATCAATGCGATGAGAACAGCCAGAGGAGGAACTCGACTAGTTCGGCTTTAACAGACTCAACTGTAGGAACGGAATTCTCTTTGTCTCTTTTGTCTGTCTTGACTTGGACTCTCCTCTCCTGTATTATTGCCTTGCTCTTGTTCGATCTGTACAATTAACATACACATAATAGATTACTGAGGTTTGCAGCAATCACCGGGATTGGTGTGGTTAGCACGGTGCACAAATATTACTCGGAATGAAAGACTATTGGCCTGTTGGTCAACCTCAGCTAAAGACTTCCAGCCGTGGCGGGGTTTTTAATATAAACTCAGGAATAAACCGGTCTCGGAAGCATCAATCACGGCTGGTGCTGGAGACGCCTTAAAGGCTCTTTACTCTGCCCTCGTCTCCGAGTCGAGGCTGTAAACATCTATTATGGTGTGAAGTGAGATGCTGACAGAAACATCAGCGCTGGAGAAGGTTTAGCTGTCAAGTTGTCTTCATGGACTCGGGTGACGTCGGCCTTTCTGTTCAGGACATTACACGTCCAGACAGGTTGGCACGCTGGGACTCGAGGTCACGCCCTGGTTGGGGTCCATTGGGTCTCGGTCTGCGTTGGTTCCTCTTGGTGATTGGCTGGTAGGCCACTGGTCCCAGAAATGACCCAGAAATGAAAACGTGTTTCAGAAACTATAAGAAGGGACGTATATTTTAGACCTCGTATTAGTTCAGAGATGTTAAACAACCAGCACAACTATATTTCTGTCACGCTTTCTTTGAGTCCTTTCTCGTCAAACAACATCTAAATTATCTTTTTAATAGATTTAATAAAAAGGACTCCACTAATTTCATTTGGGCATCAAAAACACAGCGTTATAAAAAACACTAAATGCTACGTTACACATCTGCTGCCACATTCCAGAACTTCTGAAGCCATCTGGCGTGTTCCTGAGCAGAGGAACGTGAGACCACCAGCTGATGTTGAATCTCACCTGATCGTCCTGACAACCTTTTCTCCTGACAACCTTTCTTCAAGCTTTATCTCCATCCTTCACACCGCACAAACCCTGTTATTTACTCTAGCATGTAAAAGATAAAGTATCTTGAAAATCAACTGATCATCCCAGTCTTGAGCTTTTACTGAACAAGGAATTATAATTCAATTATACGACTGCCTGGAACAAGAGTTAACAACTAGTCACAGACTATTAAAGATAAAAATGGTTTGATTTTCTGTTTTTGTGATGTTTGTGTAGAGTTCCTGACACAGTGACAAGGTTCGGAACGTTTGTGGCTAAGCTACGTCTCTTTATTTAACACGTCTTTCATTGATTGAGAAATGAACGACTCTCATTCGTCTCTATTTGCACTGTGGAGTTCTTACTTTCTCAGAGCGGTTGATGAAGTTGCCGAGCGAATCTTTGGGATCTGATTGATCAGGAATTAGTTTGTGTCCTTAAACGTCACTTGGATTTTTCGTGCCACATTCACAGAGACTCATCAACAGTTTGTGAGCTTCGCTTAAGTGAGAGAAGACAAAAATAAAAAAAATCACCTGCTTGAAAAACCAGCTGAGCAACAGTGATGCGCGTAATATAGTAAGATTGACTCGCCACGCCTTTTAAAATCCTTCGGTTAATTGCAAGCGAGCGGCCGATCTGAACACATGGAGTTGTAAATGGTTTGCGAGGTGTAATTTGGGGTGGTTGTGCCATCTGTGAGAGAGAGACGGGACTGTCCCGGCCAGATGGCTGCAAACCCAGAAGAGACAGAAAGAAATCAACAGTAGCTCTCGTCTGGGTGTGAAGATCCAGGAGATTATAATTTACACCGCAGACTCGAGCTTTTGTGCATCACCCTCAGAGAACGTGTTAGGAATAAATGTGTTTCTTGTGTAAAAGTCATCTTCTTTTCTTATTTTCCTTCACATATAAGATCTGACTGTATTACATGATGCAATAAGGCTTAGCTACAGTATGTTATTTTAGCAAAGTATCATCTCCTGATTAGCATAATTACTTGCATTTTCTTTTTATTTTGTTTGAATGTTATGTAAAGCTGAAGCTTTAATGCAAAAGTCACTTCTTGGATTGATTTTTTTAAAAAAGCAATCAACTTTATAGTTGTAGGGGAATTGGACTTGTGTCCGAAGGTTGCAGGTTCGAATCCTCCTCTGGCTGGCAAATATGATTTACATATTTGTATTTGTTTGAGATTTGTCCACAAATATAAAGCGCCTTATAAATCTAACAAATTATTATTAATTATTATTATTATTATTATTAAGTGGTAGAAAATGGATGGATGGATTTCAACAAGCAAACAGTCCTTCTTCATTTCAAGAGTTGATTCAGGGTAAAAGTAATCAACTCGTTACTGGGCTTCATGGAAAGCAAAGCATGCAAAATGTATAATTGTCTGTACCTGAGTTCATAGAACACAACTATACACAGTTTGCATCTACAGATCATGGGACGACACATGATATTAGATGACAACCTTCTGGGTTCCGGAATCCTCTTCTTCTCAAATGTTTCAATGATTTTGGTTCAAAACAAAACAAAACATAGAACCGTTGAGTTTGTTCTGCACAGGGAATGCTAACATTTCGAGGTGAGAAAGCTGATTGGCACAGAGTGAAGATTTGAAGAGGAACGCGACAAACATACAAACAAACAGAGATTGTGGATCATCACGGCAGCTCAGATCAATGGTGAGCTTGAGAACAATCTGGAAATATTACATTACATCCAGGAATCCGGATGAAGAGCTAGATGCGTTCCTGTGGTTGGCTTCAATATTGCATTATCTGGTGGCCGGTGATATGTACCGTATTATTTACATGACCGGGAACACGAGCTCTGTTGGCATGCAGAGTAAAGTGCGGTGAGAAGTGTGGAGAGATACAGCATCAAGATTCATTATTGCTGTGACCTTCGGAACGAGGTGTTTATCCACATTACCAAGGTTTTTGTAGCAAAACGGTATTTTCCTTATACAATGGTCACAATCCACTTACTTATGGTAAATTACGTTCAATCCCATTTTAAAGTTTTAAACCAAGCAAAGGCCAAACCTCCACAATGCTGCTTGCGGCTATACAGTATTTTTACTAGTCAGTCGTTACAACATAAACCGCTACACAACTCCTTTTTCCTCACTTTTAGAACGCAGTACATTACTTCTATATTTACTGAACAAAGGAAAACATTTTTCTCATAACACCTTAAATTAAATTCCCACCCGCTGAAAATAAACGAGGGCTATATTTCACATCCTCCAAAATTGGCTTATCAGTTGCAGCAACGACAAAACCGGGGTCTGTCACCCTCGTTCTTATTAAGAAAAAACAGAAATGCCGTGACACGTGTGCGACTCCTGCTGACTAACACGTTCTCAGCTGTAATTAGAAGAATCCCGGGGGTGTGTGGGCTCCGCAGTGTCATAATATGCCATTTACAGTAGTTCTCTGAGGCCGTTCCTATCCTTGTCTCTTTACATTAGTGCTGCCAGAACACACACACACACGCTACAAGGCACCTGTAAAAAGTCACAACCCAAGTCACTTACGCAAGCTCTACTGTACCAGCTTCTCTTAAGGTTTAACGAGTCTAAAACTCAAAGGAATGTAAAGGGAGCGTCTAAGAAAGAGAGGTGGTGTCCGAGTGAGTTAGTGAGGGACCGAAACGCTTCTGCACTTTTCCAAACGCCAACGAGACGCATCAAATAGGCTGAAGGCGTTGTAAGTGCCACATATTTGGGTATATTGGGCATGTCGATGAACCTGATTGGCTAATTGCGGCCCTAAAGTGACAGGAGAGTCCCAACACCCCATTCTCTTCCATTAGGAAACATAACAAGTGACATGTCTGAACCCTGAGGTGCCACTCCCTCAGATTGTCAACAGCGAGACGCCAGTATGGCCATCACTCGCAGGGATAGGGAAAATTGGTGAGAAAGACTGGCAGAGAAGAATATCTCCCATGTCTTTGTCAGCTGGTCAAGGAAAGGTAGGGTGAGGGTGACTTGGGCGACTTGTGTTGCCAGTTCTAGACCAGTTTGGCTCACGGTGAACAAGATCATGGTAACAATCCGAGCATCTGTATCCGCCTGCAGCGTCTCCCCAACAGGAGATGGACTCTTCTGGGATCTGGGACTCTTCCTAGGGAAGATCAGAGACCCGTTGTGCCCATTGAAGCCGACGCCAGAAGATTGTCTACAGACAGATCCCATCTCATCCCTGGAGATCTCCTGTGTGTGAGCCAGGAAGTGGAAGCTGCGCAAGGACAAACATGGCACTTCATCCATTGTTTCACCCAGTGTGTGCCGAGTTTCGATTTGCAAAGCCGAGAGCATTTCAAGCAAGCAGTCGGTACGTGCAATGCTTTCAAACCAGAGTGCAGACCTAATGTCATTCATTACCACTCAGCATTGCGTGCACCCACAGATGCCAAAAAGCTACTTCCCTGAATGACGATTTGTGAAATGGAAATACAACGGCGTGTCCCAACCTGCTTCTGTTCCACTACTGCTCGAGCATCAAGGGTTTGAACGCTCCCACAACACAAGTCGCTCAGCTGATAATAAAATAATTTAAGATTAAACATGAGAAATAAATGGAAAACAAGGCTTAACTTTGAATTGGACACGATTGATGAAGCTCTGTGAAGCAGCGTTCCACCAGCAGCTTGTTCTCCTGGCTTTGTTCTTAAACAACAAGCTGTTACTTCTGTTGAGTCCCGGGATGATGCGCTCAGGTGTGGGTGAATATTCCTCGAGCCAGTGATGAAGCGACGCTCTGTTTTAACATGTTCTGTCCAGCCTGAAATAGGCCGACAAGTTCAATTATGGCCAGACTCTCCTTCGCTGCTGAACATTGGATAATCACAACCACTCGCTGAGTTACCTTTTGTGTCCAAACTATAGCTATAAGTGTTTATTACAGGGTTACCACAATATTTAAGAATTGCTAGACTTGTGCTACAGCATCATCTACCAGTCATTCCCCAAAGAAGCACAAGGAAGCCTGAATCTGACTGACATCTCCTCCTGTTCCATGAGGCGTGTGAGGCTCCTGACCTGCTATCAGCCGAGATCTGACCACGTCTTCACGCAGGTCGTGACCTCCTGCTTCTCTGATGAGTTTGGGAAATCTAATGTCAAGGAAAATCCATAAGTTCCGACACGATTCTTCACAACTGTTCTACTGTGGCTTCGTGTTACACAGAAACATCAGCTCACCTCCTCCAGCAAACATCACAGCTCCGGGGTTCAACATGTCTCCGTGTGTTGTTTGAAATCTATTTGCCGCTCGACTCCGTTTTAAAAGGTTAGTTTTGACATTTGCGAGGCAGACGACAGCGCAGGGTCGTGTTTGGCTTCTTTGGATCAGATTCCGACCTCACAAACGTGTCGCTGAAGCAATCCTCAGCCAACCGGGCGTTCGTTTGTTTGCGAGCATAATCACGGAGAAGCTTTTAAGCACCTGTGTGTTAACGCCGAGCCGCCATCACAACACAAGGACTTTGGTTGTAAATTACCCGCGGTGCTCTAAATGCCAAGACAAGCTGTGCGTTTAACGCTGCGGCGGGAAAAGCCAGGCGGAGCTGGATTGTTTTCCTTTTTTCTGAAGCCTCGCTGAAGATGCTAATGCCTGGGTAATAGGTGCAATTTCACTGGGTAAATGTCAGCAATTCACTGCACACAAGCAAACGGGCGTGTTTTGTTCCGCACGTTAGGCGTCAAACGCTCTCGAAAGCATCTTGTGCGCAATGATATTTGCACGTGATATTACAGCTTTATTTTTACGGTGTGTTGATGTGTTGTGTAGTCAAAGGCTAGTACATCGGGATGAAGGCCATCGTGAAATACAGACTAACCCCGACCCAGTCCAGAGTTAAGGAACAACTGGACTAGGTGAAGATTAGTGTCTGGGCTAAAGTCTAGATTCCCCACAATCCTCGGCAAGAAGACACAACACTCATCTGGTCTTTTTAGCAGGCTAATATTAACGAGGCGGCAGGGAACTCATGATTAATATTCATCAGACTGCACAGGGAGAGTCTGCGACAAACTCGGGTCACAGAAAATAACCTCTGGTTCTTTCTATCCCAGACCGTCTTGGGATCTTTTACACGTATCTATCGTTAATTAAATCACAGAAGTATGACTGAAGGCAGACAGCCTTTGATTTCAATATAACATGAAGACAGACTCTGATGCCTTGAATTATATCCCATACAATTTCAAAGACGACTTCTTCATTGGGAGCTGGAGCCAATCCCATCCTTTCTTGGCCAGGATGCGGGACACGCCCTGGATTCATGGCTAACCAATCACACGGTTGAACATATAGTATCACTCTACTGGCTAATTATTCTGCCACTACTGGCAATTTTAACGAACGCGCAGACGCAAATGTGGGTGTTTTCGAGTCTGGTGGACAGTCATTGTGCAGTTTAACTACAGGCATTGGAAGTGACGAACAGCCACTATAAATGTTACACACAATGACACACGGATGGAGGCAGGTGATTGGAACCGAGTCAAGCTGAGGAGCGGGAGACAAGAACGAGGCAGATCAGCTTTGATAGTGTTCAGCCGTCTGTTATCTTAGTCTGAGAGCAGATGGAGAGTGAGAATGGGCTTGTTGAATAGTTGATGAAATGATGTTCAGGTATTGTGATTTGGGTGATGATGGAGTTGGAGATGAGCGTTTCCCAGGCAGCAATCTTCCTGAAGGTGTGGCCTGTGGGAGAACTCCTCACCAAGTGGGAAGAACAAGCAGGTTCCTCACAGAAAGGTCTCTGCGTTAGACGAGATGCCCGTCTCTGCCTCAACGCTTTTTGAGAAGGCCTCAGAATGTTGCTTTATTCATGACTTTGAGTTGTGTGTTGCGTATGTCATTGTTTCCCTTGCCCTCTTTGCTCTTCAATAGTTAACGTCCTCATTATTAGTTACTTACCAGTTCACCCGGTTTGTATTTCAGGTTTACACATTTTATGACACTTGATCATAGGTGTGTGTGTGTTTCCTGCTCTGTGATTGGTTGACCATCATCCCGGGTGTGTCACGCCTCCAGTGAGAAGTGGCTGGATGGATTTTTTCCTCACAACGTTTGTTTTTGCTAAACTCAAGATGTTCTGCTATACTTGGGTCAATTCCCCAGACAACCCGGGCCTTCAACTCCAAACTTGGGCCTTGAACTCAGGAACTTCATGATATGTGGCAACCTCAGAACCACAGGCGTTTCACACTTTTTTAGTTATTCCATATTACAGAAACATGTATGTGCAGTGTGCAGCTTCAGCCCTGGGGATATTGCTCAAAGGTTAGTGAATTTCTTATTTGTATTGGACATTTAAATGATGTTTGCTCAAGGCATATAAAGCTCTATGCATTTTTAACAAGGGTCCCATCCACTCGTATCCCTGTTTTCTCTCAAACAAGCTTTCGCTTTTCCTCTAAAAAATATTCCTCCAGGATATAAATAGTTATTAGTGCTAGCCACAGTGTATTTACTTTACTGAATGCACTCGGACTCTTTATATATTTGAGTGTCCTTGAGCACCGACCCCCACACGACCCCTCGAGGAGCTACAGCTCAGGGCTGCCCACTGCTCCGGGTCTCTGCGTATACCTCCACTGGATGGAATTAATGCAGAGCACAACTTTAAGTACACATTCACTCCCTTTACTTTACAAATGAGTATGTATGTACACACATGTATGAATTCCGTAATCCATAGGTATTCCATAAGTATGAATTCCGGACCGGCAGGTACCACTACTGAAAAGTCCCTTAGCAGGAGACTAGTTACCGTTACTCCAGTGCACATGTTAACAATATCTATGTATTGGTTTAGTGTTAAGGTTTAGGGTTAGAGTTAGGGGTAAGGGTTATGGTGTAGGGTTAGAGGTTAAGTTTTAGGAGTCAGGGTTAAGGTTTAGGGTTAGAGTTAGGGTTTAGGGTTAGGGTTAGGGCACTCTGATGAAAAGTGTGAATCATTTTTGTGACTCAGATTCGATATGAGATGTGTCATCAGACGTCCCATCAGACGTCATTGGTGTCATCAGACGTCCAAAATCAAAGACTTTGGGGGCGGGGCATAAGACAAACTTTTTCAAACTAAATCTCTGCAAGACTGAGTGTCTTATCTTTTCAGCAAAAGAGTTTAGCTGCTTTTTAGCTTTAAAAAGGTTTAAGACAGTAAAGAAAGTCTTAAACACCACACACACACACACACACACACACACACACACACACACACACACACACACACACACACACACACACACACACCTCGTCTGTGCCAGTAAATCACCCGCCCAAACAGCGGATCTTCTCAGGCTCTGTCGAGTGGGAGAAGTTCTCCAAACAAAAGCCTTGAGTGTGGCTCTGGACTCCAGGGAGAAGCTTCTTATAACAACCTGAATAAAACACAAACGCCCCGGCTCTGGCAAATATAGTTCTCTATCCCTGTGAAGAGGATTCCTCAGTTCTAAAGCACTTTATTTGTTTAAAGCGCTCGCACACCCGACGTTTCGGAACTTCTGTCGAGATTCCAGTCGTACTTTTGAACGCAGAAAGCTCTTGCATTTAACGCGACTCTGGGTTCAAAGCGACGCACACTAGCAATTTGACGCTTTTTATTTTGTACTTTTCATGCCTCATTAATGATCCTTTTCACAAGCGCTGACATTAGAGAGTAAGCTGCTGCGATACAGGAAGTAGATTCTGTGTTTGTGGTTTTGTCGATGCCGCACAGAAACGCTCAGACTGGGTTTGAAGTCGTGAACCGCTTTGACAAAAGAGCGAGAAGCAAGTGTGTGAGGAATCTGAGGTCAGCCTGGTGCTGATCCACGGTTCTGTGCGGTTTACCCTCTTCGCTTCAAGGTGTCGGCAAACACAATATGTTCAGTTCTGATCTAATGTGTCGTTTGTCCTGTCAGATTAGTGCCGCAGCGGCCGGATGGAAATGCAAATGTGGTTTCTAACAGCATTAAGATCAAAGGAAACACACACACACACACACACACACACTCTTTGTCTCGGCTGAAACGGGCATCACTGAAATTATTGGTCATCACATTAAAGTCCTTCGCAGTTGTTTATTCTGCTGTGCTGAGTAATGTGCATAATTCAGTGTTCTACACACACACACACACTCTCTCTCACACACACACACACACACACACACACACACACACACACACTTTGGGTGTATATGTATAGTTGTAACACCAAAAAAAGCAATTATTGTAAAAGTGTAATAGAAATATGAATCTGTATAATGCATCTAATACGAACTATTTTTTATTTCTCCACAGAATATTCATGTCCTTGTAAATTCTTGCGTGTGAACATACTGGGGTGTGCGACTTTTTCCTCATGAGTCGGTTTATATATATATATTTCACTGTGTCAGTACCGTTGTATACAGAACTAATTTTGCCGTGTCTTTTGCTGTGTGTTCATTTCAAAATGTCATGCTCCAGATTTTCATTGTTGTCGGCCGTTGTAATCAAAAACAGAGCGCTGTCATCTCACACGGCACTTCCTGTTCCTCCGTGGTGAAGATGGAGAGGTGAAGAGAGGCGAGGAAGAGACGGATTCCTCCTCATCCATCACTCAGACAGCAGCACAGGCCGCTTCACTCTCAGCACACTGGACCATGATGAGCGAGATCTTCCCTCCATCTACTGCACCAGGCGAGGACACAGTCAATCCGTCACAATTGCTATCAATAGTGTGAGAGCGACTACAGGGTTGGACTCTCCGTCATGACTGTTTCTGTTCGCTCTCGACATCAGGTCAATAAAGGCCGCAAGATGAAGAAAACCTGCGGTAACTGATGAGCTTCTGCCTTTAATGGACTTCCGGTATCAGAGAGATACTGGCTGTTTCTTTTCATTTGAGCTTTTTTGTGAATATGAATGTGCGTTTCTACATACAATTATTTACTCAGTTGGACTGAGAGCAACTCAGTGAGTCAATTTAAGTCTAGACTGAAGATGCGTCTCTTCAACGAAGCAGATATTGACCCGTAACAATAACATGTCAAATAAGTTAATATAATTGTAAAGAAAGGCTGCCTAGTTTAGTGCTCGGAACCGAATCACACCTGCACCTCCTAAGAATGTCAAGATCTTTAATTATGGAACCTTAAGAAACTTAATTAATTCAAGACCTTTCAGGAAAGAGCTGATGCTCGTCCGGTACCTGAAGACACAGTCACAAAGACTTTGTAATGTTGGAATGGCAGAAGAGACGAGCACCAGTGAACCGGCTTTTATTATTCCACCGCGTCAACAGTCAAAGAACATTGGGTATAATTCAACGTTGGCTGACTTTTCCACTCCGACACTTGAGGAGAGTCTGTGCTAAGAGCCTTAGAAATACAACTGAACTGAATTAGAATGTATTAAATTCAAACGTGCTTCTCCGCACGAGTCGCTTCACAAACTTTTTCTTTTGCACCAGACACACAAAGCCTCCTACACACTTGTATTGTGTTGGAGCTCATGTGTTTTACGGCTGTGGTATGATATGTTGGTGTCCCCAGGGTCCTAGAGAGTTGCTTGGGCTCGGAGACGCTGTGTAGATGGTGTCAGACTGGTGAGAGGTTCGAATCCCTGACATAAAGTTGTAACCTGAGTTGTGAAGAGTACCAGACAAGCATACTTAAGTAAAAGTACAGATACATGCTGTATAAGTTACTCCAATACAAGTAAAAAGTCACCACTATAAAAAAGATTTGAGTCAAAGTAGCAAAGTATCGAATTTTAAAAGAACTTAAGTATTTTACTTGTACTAAATTTAGGCAAAAAAAATTACAAAGGAATTTGAAAAATGTCTCTTTGTGAAGTATTATTTTCTAATACAGAAACTAATCCATGTTTCGAAAATGGTCAAACTAATTAAATAAAGAACAAAAAGTCAGTCTCAATCAAACTCGAATGTGCAAAGTAAATAAAATAAATCCGATACAATAAAATCCTGGTAAATATTCACGTCTCTAAGTCGCGTTCATGTGGTTTCTAAATCACAATCAGCTTCCAGTATCTTCAGCAGACGACAGAAGGCAAAATCACCTCGTTCACCCAAGAAATGAACAATAAAAATCGATTACGGTTTGTAATTCAAAGAATTTACTGTAATTGTAAATTCAAATGTAGTGGAGTGAAAAGTACAGTTACTCAATCAGAAATGCAGTGGAGTAGAGAGTAAAAGTTGCTTCTATTTTTGATATTCAGTACAAGTACAAAGTAGCCAAAAACCTACTTAAGTAAAGTAACAAAGTACATTTACTCAAGTACCTCACACCTCTGCTGTACACTACATCGTCTAGATGGGTGACAGACAGATCACACGTCACTGGAATAAAAGCGAGAGAGCGTCTCTACTCGTCTGTTCCTCGTTTCACTGTGTTTTATATGGTCGCGATGACAAGGCTTCTTTGACTTATTCTTGACTAATCTGGTTTACTCCGTCAGACTAGAGTTTTACTTGTTCCGTAGAGAACAATCACAGGTCACAGCATGACTTTTGAAGCAGGAGAAGAGCTTTTTCCTTCATCACGTGACGTCACTACAGCATTAAAGCTGAGGAGAACAGGAGAACAAGCTCCGCCCGCTGAAGTAGATCCCGTCACACGCCACAACACGACATTTTTGACAAAAAAGTTCACTTACGTAATTTTGGCTAATGTATACACTTTAAACTGGTTACATTAACTAGTTACTAGTGACTTTCTGGTTCGCTGAGTCACTTCGTTTTATTTGTATTTCTACTCATTTTTATCCCTTTTTTTTTAACTGTGTTGTTATTGCATTTGCATCTTCATAGTTTGTTTTGTATTTTATTAAAATTATCAAAATTTGTACAGTATTTTTAATTATATTTTTAATCTTTTTTTTTTTTCACAATTTTTATTGGGCAAAAAGTTGAATGTAAACATGTAGAGATGTTATATCTTTTATCTTCCGTTTGTATTATATTTCTTGCTTTATTATGTACCCCCCAACCCTTCCCCCCATGATTAAATTCTGGACATTTCACGTCTTGTTGAACCACGTAGAATGTGAATTTAACAAATAACATTTTGAGTTTGAAATTTGAATTTGTCGGGGTCCAAGACTTCTTCTCTAGACTTTTTCTTTCTCTCTCTCATATTTTCTTCACTATTGTTTTTTTTTTTACTATTTAAAATGTACTATTTGCAATTTTTTTTCCTTCTTGTCATTGATTCCTATTGGCTTGCTCACTGATCGTAGCTTTGAATGAAATCGTGTACATACATTACTTCAGTCAAAAATGAAATATAGTTGCACTGCACAAAAACACCAACAAAAATTGGAACATGTGACTTTTAGCTTGTCTATTGATGTTCTGTATTCACGTCAAGGTCTGAATCGTGTTCAGACTCAGACGGAGAATAGGATTTTACAGCACAGAAATAAGAAATCACGTTATACGGCATCAGATCATCAGAACATAAAGGCTATATGTGTGTGTGTGTGTGTGTGTGTGTGTGTGTGTGTGTGTGTTTGCCTCCGGGGAAATTAAGATTAACATAATGAGAAACACTGTGAGAAATTCAGCGATTGATGCAGTTCTGAATACGTGAGAAAAAGAACACGTCTTTATTTATAGCTTTAAAACCGTGGAGCCAGTAACAATCGCGGATTACAATTTTTCATTTTTGTGAACCTGAAATCCCGAGCATTTTCCGAGAACGTCTTCTGAATGTGATTACATGAAATGTTGTGACTGGAAAAGTGAATCAGAGTAGTTGCACAGTCGTGTAACGCAGGAGTTGTGAAGTATTAGATTTGTTGATTCATTGTGAGGTTTTTGCAGGTTATTTTCCATGATAGTCGAGAACATCAGCTCCACTAATCGATCTACAGGACAGTCTTTCTGTAAATTCTGCCTTCAATTTGTAATAGTGATGGAAAAAACAGATCGTTTGTGCGTCTTCAGCAGAATAAACGAGCCTTTACTTGATCTCGATCACAAAATACGAGTCGATTGGTGTTGCGTAGACGCGCCAATCGTTCCGACGCCAATCCAATCCTTTTTCAGGCTCAAAAAAGAATTTCCGAGAATTTTGTATCGAACTGAAATATTTGATCCTGTGAGCGACTGGCACAGAAATGACAGTTGGAACACATGTAGTAAACTGAATGAATGAATCACTCTGACATCACTAACACTAAAGTCCTCGACTTACGAACGTCTCTAACAACAAAAGTTTGAGGAAAATATTATACGAAATTGTTTCAAGATATGAAAGGCCAAATGTTGTAGTGACAAGATGATCCAGTCTTTCTCGCCTTTAGAGCTTAACACATTAAAAAATATAATTCAATTCTATAAAAATTAATTCTTGCCCAGCCAAAAAATCTGGAAATTGGACAATAAATCTTGTTATTTTTTTCTTACAAGATAAATTAACTCGCCTAGAATCAAGAGTGACAGATTACGTTATTTATTTCAAGAATAATAAGAGAAGCAAATGCTATATTTTAAACTAAATTGGGACATTTTTCAAAGTAGACGTGGTGTTTTAACACAGAATGTCATGAAGCAAGAAATGTCAAGTGAAACCTTCTTATTTTAAGAACACAATGTCTCTCAATTTAAGAAACTAGCTATTTTTATATTAAAGCCAGTGAGAACAAGAACTAAAATGCAGAAACAAATCTACCGTGAAACAGGATTCTTCGTTTTGCTTTTTACCGTCTCACCAAGTCAAATATTCTCACCTCATTGGCCGATAATTTTACTTGATTTAAGTTTTTTTTTTTCTCATTTGGTTTCATTTCTCAAACTCATTATTTTTTCTTGTAGATTATTAGCCGTGTACAGTAACGTGTGTGTGTTCGTCATTCACTGATCGTCGTCTCTCACTCACCGTTGACATTATGACGAGTGGATTTCACATTTGAAATGTTTTATGACTAGTTCCTGCGGAGGTTTAAATGTTAAATCCGTTTGTCATATTGTCATTGCTCGACCCAAAAGCTTCATCAAACTCTTCTTTGCTTTAATCCCCAAGTTCTGATTATCATGTTTTTTTCCACCAATGACTGTTATGTAACATGCTTTTTATTAGTTATTACCGATAAATTATTTACTACAAAAAAAAGTCAGTTTAGGGATTATGTAAAATACGTTCTACTTCGTTTCTACTACGTTAATCTAATCGTCACCTTGAGAAACGCCGTTCGGAACACATTGATTGAGTAAACAGATTCCACAGTATTTGTGTTTTTATCTTTTTACCGTCGATGATCTACCAGCGTGTGAAGACGCAGTAAAGCATCTGATGAATAACCGTTGAATAAATCCTCAACCCGGTTTGTGATTCTCCGCATCATTGAAAGCGCGGTCGGGTTGGTGAATAGCGCTTTACACGTCTGTCGTGCGTTTATTAGCGGCTGTGAGGTTGAAATCAGATGATCAAGAGATGATCAGCAGATGACGACTCCTGCGCTTCTGATTCTGAGATTCTCACGTTCCTGAGATGTGCTCGACTTCGCTGAGGTAAATCTGTAGCGTCAGCGTCTGTGTGTGTGTGCGGAATTAAGCAGAAAGAAGAATGTGTTTTTTTTTGCACTCAATGTGGTAATCACGTGCAAACAAATGTTAAAAATACACCTTGTCTTTCTGGTGAGAAATTCGCCACCAGAAACTGGAGCCGGTGTTTAACGAACGAAACTCAAACTTGAAACAAACAGCAGAGCCGTTAACATGGAGTTGGTTTCAGCTGCAGCACTAAACCACGTCCAGGTGTTTGTAATCATCTTGCTGCTTCTTCCAGGTGGAGCCACTGAGCAGGACTGTCACCTCACTACAAACCTCACAATCACATTATTAACTGAAAGAAGGAGAGAATAAAGTGCCACTCGTCTCAGTTGTAGAAGAGTAAGAGAACGCAGCTGTGAGGGCTCGACGCTGGTCAAACGGTAAGTAAGTCATTATTAGTTTGCTCACACAACACAAGACGTCTCATTACAAACCAAACGCGGAGAAATCTTAGAGAAGAACGAGCAAAGAGTAATGTAGCATTTCTTCAAAAGGATTATTACCATTAGTCACAACCAAAATGTTCATCAAACATCTAACCAAAGACTAGATACTGTATATAATCTATCTATATATCAGAAGTTTGACTTGGATTATTATTTTCTTAGTCTAGATTAACTGTGTGTGTGTGTGTGCATTTATTTTATCAGCGCCTTTCACGTCACACACTTTAAGAGAGTACAACATAGTTACAAAACAAAAGGCCTTAAACAAAACAATTCTAGTCAAAGAAATAAAAATAAATAAAACTGAGGCAATAAACCCGTCTTTTATTACAAATGTATAAATGTACTACACATTTTTTCTTTCTCCTCTCTACAAAATCACGATTAAAGGCGTTAATAATTACCACAAAATAAAAGACTCGCTGCGCAAACATCACAGACGTATGTGTGTGTGTGTGTGTGTGTGTGTTGATCAGATTTAATTTACGTCAAGGTCCACTTGCACTGACTTTAATACACTTTAATCCGTTTTTTTTCTAACTTGACCTTATTCCCCAAAGCCAAAGTTTAATCATGTTTCCACACACAAAGCATTACGGTCTTAACACACTGGTATTGTTCTGCAGTGTGTGTGTGTGTGTGTGTGTGTGTGTGTGTGTGTGTGTGAACATGAGGACAATTTGAGCTTTTAACGCTACACACCATCAGTAAAGAACGAGGGAATAATGTGTATTATTTTCCTTTCAGAGTGAATGTTATTTTCTTTTCTTACATGAGGAACACTACTCAAGCACAGTGAATAGTTTACAAAAAGTCTGATTTATGTAATTCTGTATTTTGTACTATACAGTGTTTTAATACATGTTTAGTAGTTGTTTATATTGTAGTTTTATTCAATATATTTTACTGTTCACATGTATATATTACTTCACATCACATGTTTCTGCACCAAACAGAGTAGCAATATTAATTTCATTGTAACCCTGTGATAACAATGACTATAAAGGAATTCTATTCTATAAGTTGTATACATAATTCCAGAATCCATAATGTACATTTAATATATTCCATTTCAATTAGACACTTATACTGTACGTATATCTAAAGCGTTTTGCACATTTACGGTAAAAAAAAAACGGTTTTGGAAAATACGAGATTGAGATTTTGATACGATATTGAGATTTTTCTTATAGTTTTATAGTTTAGATTTATAGTTTTCTACAATTTCAGCTGCTCTCGACTGCCAGATGATGTGAGCGCAAGGCATTGTGGGTAACGCAGTGGGAGGAGTCTATGCTAATGAATAATATCAGCGTTATATTGAGTAATATATACGTACTATATCTGAACAAACAGCTGAAGTCATTTTAATCCATTCGTTTAATCGCCGCCTTAAAGGAACAGGCGAGTAATTCCTCTCTCGAGTGTGTGTACATTTTGGTTATTATTGTTTCATTTTGGTACATTACGTTTTTATTTTGTGTCTGAAAAATGAGGGGTTATATATATATATATATATGTGTGATTAATTTGGGAGGAGAACACTTCTCGCTAAACTGGTTACATTGTTGATGTACGATTAAATTACACAAAAATTTCTGATTGAAATTTCTGACAGCTGACGGGAGAAAAGATCTTCTTAAGAAGCGACATTTATATTTAGACTTATCGATTGTTCAGTTGTGGTCTGTGTGATAAATGTATCGCACTTCCCTGCCCAAAATGATCGCGATTAATCGTTGCCAAACTGAAAGTAAAAAAAAATGCAACTGTGATTAATGTCGTTAAAAATATTGACGCAGTTAAGCACTTAAAATTAATCACGTGTGTTAACTCGTTAACTTTGACAGCACTAATATAAATATATATATAAATATATTACATTTGGTCTTCATTCCATTCATATAATACATTTAATAGTTATTTGACGAATAAAAAAAATTAAGTAACGCAATAGTTAATAGTTAATAGTGACTAGTTACTTTTAGAACAGTGTAACAACTAGTAACTGTAACTAGCGACTTTTCTAAAGGAACGTTCCCAACACTGCTGATATCTGAGCAGAGCTGAAGGTAAACGACACACACACACACACACACATACACACACACACTGTTATTAAACCACCCGACCAATCAGAGCAGGTCTAGTGCCGATCCAGAAGCCGTTCTGCCCTCCACGGAATAAAAGCTGCTTTCAATTCCCGACTTCATGTCGGCAGCAGCGACGATCTGTTTGAAATGCACACACACACACACACACACGCACTCTTACACACACACTTTATAAAGCGATAGCGGGAATTTGCAGTAAAGTGCATACAGCATTCAAGTATCAGAACAGCAAATTACAATATTTCTGAAAAGGCCTTTTACCTCAGGAAAGGTGTGAAGTTCAGGATATTCAACTCTTCTCACCCGATTCACTGTTGAATTTTTTAGCTGTACGTAATTCTGACTTGAGATTTTTCAACACGGGGAATTAAAATATACCAGATTAATCTCGTCCAATGAAAGTGTCCACTTTAAAATTCGTTTTAGAATGAAACCTCGACATGTCTCCTCGCTTCCTGCTCTGATCAGACGGAGTGATGGAGTCTTCTGAGACCCTGACGCATCAAATCCTTCTAATCCAACACTGCAGCGGCGAGATCTGAAATGTTTGTTCTCACTAATGGACGGATGGAGAAACACCATCATTACAAGCGGCGTGTATTGGATGACAGCTAGAAATGTCTGCGCTCCTCTGTGTCTGTTCATTATTATTCATGCGCACATGGTCTATGACAGACAGTGAGTCACGTGACACTTTCACCCCTTCATCCATCCCTCCATCCGTTTATTTTTAAATCAGTTTCTCCCATGTCGATTCACAGGGAATGGGATTCAATCTGGGCCTGAAGGTGGGACACGCCCTCGATCGGTGGTCAACCAATCACAGAGCGGAACATAGGATACACACACACACACACACACACACATTGACAAACTCTTGCTTTATATATAAAAACTTCTATATATAAAAACAATATATAAACTGCTTATATTTCTGATACCCAGTACAAGTACAAAGTAGTCAAAATACTCAAGTAAAAGTCAATTTACTCCAGTACTTTACACCACTGCTTCATCATTAAATTGCACAAAGAATATGCATTTCCTACAAACAATCAATTACATCAATTTACATCAATTTTAATTTTTTTTCCCTTCGTTCAATATTTCTCATCGATTGTTCATTTCTCCTCAGTGTCATCAATCAGCTGAAACAGTAAGACACGTCTGCCTGTAACGCGCTGGAGATACTCGGGTATTAGACACAAATCTGTGTAATTTTAACGTGACCTAATGTGCGCGGTCAGGATCAAAAAGCTAAAGAGCAGTAGAAACACGTCATGACACCGACGCGAGGAGATTAAAATCACATTTACTGCTTTACCGCTTTCACTTCACAGATGCCCAGAGTTTAAAGCTGGTGGTTTAGCGTATAGCGAGCTGTGAGAAGGTCACGTCCACAGAAGGACATAAGAAGCTTACGCGAGTATCTAAATATAATATATACTTTAGATGTTTATCTAGGAAACACTTTACAACGTCTCCGTCCGTCTCAAAGCAGCAGCACAAATCAAACAGAACAATCAGCGCAAGTTCTTCACAAAGTCGAACGCAAAGAATGAACGCCGTCCGTCTCCTAAATATCAAACATCACTTTATTCGCACTAGACGGAACATTGCAGAGTTTTGAGTGATGAAACTCAAACTTGGGCGCAACAATGTCGGCTAGATCATAAGAGTTCACCTAATGTCCTTTCATCATTAAGAAATGCTAATGCAGACTCTGTGTTTACTCATCTGGCTCAGCGGAGGTGAACAACGTCTTGATTTACCTGAAGACCTTCACCCGCTGATGCCCACGTGCACATCACGGACGAGACCTTCTCAAAGGGTTAATAAGGCAGACGGTATAATACCTTATAAATAACGGTTAATAAGGTAGGAGGTTCATTCCAAAAACAGGGTCAGACAGGCAGGGGTCGGTACACGGAGAACAGGCGAAGCAAGGGTCAAACAAAGGCAGTCCAGGAAAACAAGGAAAGGTCGAGAACGCGATCCGGATGAGACGAAATTGCTAGGCAAACTGAGTAAACGAGGCGAGAGCAATGATCAAAATCCGGCAAGGCAAGATACACAAACACGGACAAGGCAAGATACACAAACACGGAAAGTATCAAAATAAAGAAATTTTTGACTTTCTCTCAGAGATAATTAAAGTATATACCTACCTACCCTATCTAAAAGTCAGAATCGACTGTGAGCAAGAGTCCGTGACACAGTCGCTTTCTCTGTGGTGCTCCAGTGGTGAAGAATTAGACTTGTGTCCAAAAGGTTTCAGGTTCGAATCCCTCTGTAAAACTTGTCTTTTTGGTCAGAAAAAAACCTCACTCACGGCTCCACAGCGTAAGACTGCCCACTGCTCCGGGGTTGTGCGTGTTCCCTTCACTGTGTGTATGTGCACTTTGGATACGATGAATAAATGACAAGCTCACTTTACTTTACTTCTGCTCGACCTCGCGCTGACTCGGCTTTTCGCATCTTCTTGTTCATTCCACCAGGAGCATCCATGTGCTTTGTGGATGATGTGCTGTTGGATGGGGAGCTGTTGTCTCATTATTACACCAAAGCCTGATGCTGAAAACCAGCACCACATCCCTCGTTTATTTAACCTCCTGAGTCCCGATGTCCTCGTCTGTGTACTGACGTCACGGATGATGTCACTTACCATCTGACGTGCTAAAACTGGCCGACCGTGTTGTCGAGGTCTTCGTGTAGGATGTGTCAGACCATCGAATAGCGATCATGGCGGAGAATTGACGTTTCGTTTTTACTCCGACTACGCTCCAAAAAGCTCAACTAGCAGAGCAAAATCTAAAAAGAATATGATTCCAGGTCTCGGGTCTCTAGAGGCTATTATGCAGTATTTCTGATGCCTCTTTGATGAGCATTAATGGAGGTTTTCAGATGCCCACGCTGTCGGTCATTACTAAAGTGTTTTTGATTGATTCGCTCCATCGCTGCTCGAAACACACACGGTCTTTCTACCTCGTCTACTGTAGCAGAGCTCAGAAAACACCAGAAGGCAACATGTCTGGCCAGATGAAGACGTCTTCATTTGTGTTTTTGGTCTTTCTTCAGAGCAAACACAGGTATAACATGCGTTCTGAGATTCTCGGCGTTCTCTCTCTCCACTAACTAATGATGCTGTCAGTTCCAGCCGGTGTTCCGCAGCCCTCTCACACAGGTTATACACCACAGAGAACAGACCTCGGCCTCATCTTCTTCATAGCCTTGCCTGGAGACACTGGGCGAGGAAGCTGGTCTTCTCCTCGGGCTGAGAGCTCCTAATCACCTCAGACAGCGATGCTTCCACTCCGCAGCTATTACGGGAAGAGACGGAACCAGCGTCATTGGCTCATTGTTCCCAACCGTGATCCGCTCCAGGGTTCCTGCCGTGTTCTCAGCCCCAATTACTGACCAACGCACAACGTCAAAGACACAACACTCTTCGTCTCACCATCTTTATGAGCCTCCTAATAGTCCTTCGTCTGAAAGACTTGACCGAGTGTAGAAAACACCAAGTGTGTCTTTCAGGAGACGTTACAACTCTACAGGAGACGGGAGACGCGCTATAACACATTCTGCCCAACATAAGTTGAAATTGAAGCCTTGACTTTTTACGACTCAAGGCTTCAGTTGTTAGAGGCCGATTCCCTGCAGCGTTTCAATTCAACACACGCAAACTCTTGTGATTTACAGTAGCGGCAAATCTAGTTCAAATATATTTACTTAGCACTTTTCTTAGTTTGAGACCAAAGCAAAGTCACTAACAACTTCATCAAGATTATTGTATTTTCGACAGTGTTAATTCTGACAAAGATTTTTACTTTAGTGTTAGTCATAGTCTTTTGACTAAAACTCAGTTTTGTTTTAGTCCCAAATTAGTCATCTACATTTTTTTTTTGTTTTAGTCTAATTTTAGTTTTTTCCTTTTACTCTACGATTATAATTACAATATATAATTACAGTATAGATTTAGTCAACAAAAATATAAGTGCTATGTATTCTAAATGTTTACTAAAGTTATTATTCTTGAGCTTATTTTTATGAACTTTTATTTCAATCCAAATAAACGTATTCTCATAAATGAAGCCTCAACAAAAATGGAATTAAATACAGTAAAATAAAATAAATTATAACTGCATCACGTTTCTAAGTAACAAATAGTTGCACGGTGAAAGAAAAAAGCAGTTTGATTCTGTGATTGTTGCTTCACACGCGGCTACAGTTTTTTTTTTAATGTTGTGTTGAATGTAAAACGAATCCATATATCTCAGCGCTAGTAGACATTTTTGAAGAATTTCAATTTCATCCGCCTTTCTCCACAAGCTCGGATTCTGATTGGACGTCGTCACGAAAAGCATTTTTGTTTCTTTTGAATTCTTTAACGAAAGTGTCAATAATTTGAGTTAAAGTTTTCGTCCCTGACCGGGAATTTTTATACACGTAGTTCTCGTTTCGTTTTCATCAGTGGAAAAAGTGTCGTGGACGAAGACGATGACAAAAATATTTCGTCCACAAAATTAACACCGCTTCAGAACGATCAATCACACGTCAAGCGATAGAATCAACACAATACGCCCAGTTATGTTATGTTTAAATATTATTTTAAAGGGTAATTATAAAGTAGTGGCTTAGTTCACAAAAAATGAAGTTCTCTAATACAACATTTCACATAAGCGTTGACAAAATGTCTAGTGCGATTAGTGGCCGGGGAAGAGTTTGTTAAACGCCGCCGGAGGAAAGTGTGGCCAGGATTAGTCACCCAATGAGATTTAAAAGGCTCTTCAGCGGAGATGAAAATCCACTGAGACCCAGTTATAAACTACACACTTATTACAATCCAAGTTAGAGTATAAAAATCTCAATTCTTTGCAAAGATGGAATTCAGACACACACACACAGAGTCACCACGTTTTTAAGACGATCTGTGTTTTTCTCTTCCACAGATCAATTCTTCACTTTGTGCCAGAATCTCAGCACTATTTTACGCAATATGATCAGAATGTGGAGTTCGTAAATAAAAAATAATTTTGCGTTAATAAAATATATCTAATATATGAATATATATCCATAAAAAAACTGTTTTTTTTTTCAAAAGCTTCTGTTCAGTTTCCATGTATAAGTTAGTTTAGATTAGAATGTAAACGAGTGAGAAACAGAACTTTAATGAAACACATGAATGTATGTTTAACAGCATTTTATTTAATTAGGTGTTTACATTTTGGGTTCACGGGGTTAAAGAAGTGTAAAAACAGAAGGTAAAAATATTGTGAGACAATAATTGTTTTCATCTGATTTACATTGAACAATACATGAACATTTGCCTTGACTTCAGACAGATTCAGTTGATTAACCGACTATTTGTACTAATGCAATTATTGAATATTTGAGGAGAAGAAGCGGTGGATGTTATTTTCATCCCTTAACTTAAACTAAAGCACATTAGTGAATTATTACTAAACTCTTTGTGACTTGGGGGCTTTATTGGTGAATTTTGATGGTGTAACACAAGCAACACCTCAGTCTGATGAATCTACAGAATCTTCTGACCTTGATGGCACCATTGATTTAGAATCTCCATTTATTGCGGTTGCTAAGAAACAGTCTGTCTGACGCTGCTGATATTTCGTTCTGATGCTGGAGAGACTGTCACCTAAGATACTCTCACATTCATCAATGCAAATGTGTTTAAAACAGCGCGTCAACTCGCCTTAAAAAATGATTGTTGCAAGCAGTTTAAACATTGCAGTCAGTTTCAGAAAAGTCGTGTGCAGTAGTTTTGGAAACCGTATACAAATGTGTGTGTGTGTGTGTGTTATGTGTGTTGTTTCAATATACGTACATTTCGAAATTCTTATTGTGCTTCACCAACATGTTTAAATGGCATCAAACTGGCAAAATCACTGCAAACAATTTCCAACTGACAGACATTTTTACACGAGTCGTACAGTTAAACAGTTTGTTCTTGATTTATCAGATTTGCCGTGTTTTACAGCCTTATATTAGCACATTAAACAACCTGATCTTTACTTGCAGTACTTACCTTGAACCTCCAGGGGTTTATAGATCTTTCTCTTGCACAGAATAACATCAAATCCTGCTCCGTCTGCGAGAGAAGACAAAGTGAAATTGGCAGAAAATGTAGCAGAATGCAGATAACAATTCTGTGAGTAGAATAGATTCGTTCTTATACAAACTTGTAGAAAACAAGTAATGAGTATCTGAACATCCAGATAAAAGCACAAACATATTCAGAAGTGTGTGTATCAGCACAACGACAGTCAGAAGGTGAAGACTATAGTGTGGTCTCCTGCCGCAGGAAGTTTATCTGGGTGATTGTCTATAAAGTCTCATTGTGGTTTTCGGGTGACGTTTTCGCTGGAGATGAATACGCAACTTTAAATCTTCCTTCAGCATAAGTAGAAATGGAAATGCGCGCTGGTTCCCGAACAATCCCAAGCCAGTCCGAAGCTAACTTAAGATTGATCACCGTCTTTCCACAAAGTGAGAATAGATGAGCGCTCGTGCCGAGAGCCTGGCCGGACCTCAGCCTCCTCTCGGTTTCTTTGCTTGATTGCACTTTTGCTTTCTTATCCACTAGACCTGCTGCGTTGCAGATTTGTGGACGCTTCCTGACCCCGCCGCTCCCTGGGGTGAGGGTCTTATCACAACCGTATTGCCTTCGAAAGTCCCAGGCTTCTATTATTGGGCCAATCTGTCAGCAGCTCAGAAATCTGCTCAGATACAGGATGCAGCTTCTTTATCTTTATCGGTACCAATCACACAGAATATAGATGGAAACCCAGGAATGGGCCAGAGCATTATTTTTTTTGCATCTAACCCCAACCCATAACCCCAACCCCTAAACTATGAAGTGCAACACTTAGAGATTTTGAGAGTCTTAGGAGGTGGAGGTATAATTCGGTTCCGAGCACTAGACTAGGCAGCCTTTCTATATGATTATACTAATTTATTCCAAATATTATTATAACGATAATATTTTTATTATATAGGCAAATATATGCTTCGTTGAAGGCACACGTCTTCAGTCTAGACCAGGGGTGTCAAACTCATTTGGCATAGCGGGCCACATACGACCTAAGGAGATGTCAGGCGGGCCGGACCATTAAAATTATACCATACTCTGCACTAAATATCAAAAATATCATGTATTTTCTTTGTTTTGGTGCAAAGAAGCACAAGAACATTAGGAACATATTGAATTTTAATGAACTATGCTTTTACAAAACATTCCAAGAATTTCCTCATAATTCCTTACAAGTGTGCAATTTACCTTTATCATTCACATTTAGGCATTGCAACTTATCCCACTGATTGTACAAAGGCACACAACTTAAATTGGTAATGAAAAATATAGTATTGCACTTGAGGCTTTTAACGAACTGAATTTTAAACCACTTATATAAAATATAAATTAAATCCCTGCATACACCTTACAAACTAAGGAGAGTGATATTAAATGTGCAATGAAGAAAGTCACATTTGTAAACTTCATAAATGAAACATGCAATATTTAAATGCAAACAGTATTTAAGCCTTATATACTGTTTGCATTTACACTCTTTATCTATCTTTATCCGTTTGGAACATTTTGATTAATGAGGTTGTAGCGGATAACACCTGTTTTCCGTTCTTAACAAGATTCTGTCCGTCAGTGATGCGGTGTTCTACTCCGATGGAAACGCCCCTTAGCGGACAATTAATGAACTGCAGCAAATTGTTTTTTTTTTTTTTTTTTTTTTTTTTCCAAACAATTCGGCGGGCCTGATCGAACCTACTTGCGGGCCGGTTCCGGCCCGCGGGCCGTATGTTTGACACCCCTGGTCTAGACTTAAACTGACATTGATTCTGAGTCTGTAATTGGACTAGGCAGAGCATTCCATAGTTCTGGTGCTAAGTATGCAAAAGATCTTCCTCCCTGGTAGATTTTAGAGATTTGCTGTATTATAAGTTGGCCGGAGTTTTGAGAGCGCAGCAGTCGTGTAGGCTCGTAGTAAGTGATGAGCTCACTGAGATATAGAGGAGCTAAAGCGTGTAGTGCTTTATAAGTGATTAAGAGAATTTTAAACTGGATGCGATATTTAACGGGTAACCAGTGTAGCGACATTAACACTGGACTAATATGGCTATACTCTTTTGTTCTGGTGAGTAATCTAGCAGCTGCATTCTGAACTAACTGAAGTTTATCTATTAGTTTGGCAGAAATTGGCTGAAAGCCGATTAATGTTGTTCACTTAAACATCCGATTTATTTGAGCAAATACATTCTTAATCTGTTCACGAGAAAAAAGTGAGCTTACCTCATACATCACAACCGGCTGCGCTGTGACGCGCTTTACATTAGGATTGATGTGACCGGGTGAATTCTAAGATCACAATCAATAGCAAAGCATTTTGTTCCACGCACGTTCAAATAAAATCAATCGGCTTGAAAAGTTACAAAACTAAAATCGATTCTTCCTCTCACCGTCTGTGTGAAGCAGAAGACGCTTTGTTTGGTTTGTGAAATTATTGTTGTGTGTCATAATTTTAAAAGCCATTAAACACGCCAATATTGTAATGGGTTGTTCAGTTAACAAAGAAACAGTGTTTCATCACTAAATTACAGCCAATTTTGGAATTATTTTGGACTCTAATTCATGCGTAAAGGTTACGGTTTTAAAAGCAATTGCTTCTAATTGTTCAGTTTTAGAAAGCACAAACTCAACAATCAAACAGAAAAAAAACAAGCATTAGGATAATTATTGTAATAATTCAAAGCAGACATGATCCCACTCAGAGCCATTACGCAGCAGCATTCATCACTTTTACTCCTTCAGTGACGCACATTCATTTCGCCAATTCATTAAATGCCGTTTATTTACACACCTTCAGAGCAGAAAACCAACTGAAACATTGACTTGAATTTTAGTTTCACAATATTGGTAATGTATTAAAACCATCACTATATATCATCACACATGTATTATGTGCTTCAAATAAGCAAAATTACAAAATCAATGAAATATCAAAACGATTTGAATCCTGCTGATCAAATCAACAGATTATCCCTGAACCCGAATAAATCCTCACAAATGCAGAAAGAACATGCAAGTTGATTTAATTATCATGCGAATGTCCTAAATAACAAAAATCCAGATTAACGAGGAAAATTTCATCCTGTGTTCCTAAATATTTCCGCTACACAAAAGATGCACAGCTTTTTCTTACCGCTAGCGTGCAGGGAGATGAGAGTCCAGACGTGTGAAAAACTTGTTGTTTAATCATCATATATTGGGTATATATCCTGTCGAAGATTATAGTGTTATAATAATGAAAGTGCTGCAGAATTCATGAACAAAAAAAACAGAAAATGTGTTAATTAATTAAATGAAACAATTGAGGCACTTGAGTAGTAAATACAAAGCTAGTCAGCTAAAGCAGTGCACTATGGGATCTGTAGTTTGTGTCTCAGCATAAAGTAAAATAAAGTAGAAATGAGACCCGGAACACAAGGAGAAAATGGCGATGGGTTTTTATTTTTGACTTTGACAACAGAAGTGAAGATGAGGATGATTTTGAGGGCTGGACGGATCCTGTAAGCTGATTGCTGACAGGTGTCAATCATCTGCTGATCCGCGGCTCGTAGGGCGGAGCCTGATCACACTTCCTGGACACCCATTCCTTGGTGGGAATGTCCGGATTTTCCTTGACGCATGTTTCTGGACTGTGGGAAACTGGAGGAAACTGCTCGTACAAGCCAAAGCCGCTGTACCACATGTTCTACCTGGCTGTCTTTAATAGCAGTGCGCTTAAATTATAGATTATTAGTGGCCAACACGCTGAAATCAAACTCAGAAGAGTCACTTCACACATGAGAAAAAGAGTTGAGCCGCTTATGGCGTAAGTGGATTTCTCCGCGCTGCCCTGATTACTAAGATGCATAATTCATGCCGAAGACTTGAGGAGGTTGTAATTGGTGTTTTTTGGGGCGTCGGTCTGCTTGTGAGGTGTTCCTGCTGGGTCTTCTCCAGGATGTTCACGATCGCTGAAATCCTCACATCATGAACAGATGATTTCAAGCAGATCAGGCTAGCTTTAGTGGTGAGGCTAGCACTAGCTCCAGCACAAACTCAGAGTTAGTAAGATATACGGTATTAAACTCTGCAAGATTATTGATCACTCTTGTCGATATTTCAGACCGGCTGTAAGTGTAACGCTTATTTTATAGTTTGCTCAATTATGTTTTGTCCTAAATGATGTAACACACGTTAATAAAAATGTTAATACAAATTTGTGAAAATTGTTAATAAAAATTGTAACATTCTTTCGATTCCAAAATTTAATTCTTAAACTTCAGTAGTTTTAGTGTGAAGATTTCGTTAATCAGTTGTGTTGCAGAGTCTTTACCTGTAGAGTGAGAGAGTAAAGTAATTATTTTAAAAGAATTTAGACCCAAAAATGTGTGTATACTATTTTTGTTTCAATTACCCCATTTGACAATGGGCGTTATTTAATTTACAAACATTTTGCCCACATTTAATTTACATTTTTAATTTCATGCGTGCAGATAATATTGAAGTGAACCCAATAGTCCTGGTTGAAAGATAAATATACTACAGAATTTACGTTAAATATGAAAATAATGTCTCCTCTGTGTGTCTAGAAAGACGTTGCTATTGTAGCGCTCATATTATAAACGTTCTGTCTCTACATCGTCTGACAATATGTTTGTATTAAACAAGTAAAGCCTGTTGTTCACCAGCAATATAGCGGTTTAATATTGTGGAACAAGCTGAACTTGCAAAGTAGCTTTATTGCTGTAGTGGCAACGTGTGCAAGAGCGTCAGTCTGCCATTTAGAGATTGTGAGTTGTAATGCTACAAAACAAAGATCCAGTGTGTGTGTTTGTGTGTGTGTTGAAAAAGACAGCGTTCTTGATAACATGTGCTGGTGCGTTCAGATGGAGCGTAACCTGATGTGATGCCCACAGAGAGCTGGAGAGAGTGATTAAACTGATTCTGTACCCGCACCTGAGATGCCCTTCAGCCGTGTGTGTGCGTGTGTGTGTGTGTGTGTGTGTGTGTGTGTTCACTTCTCTCGGAATTGTCCCGATGCAGAGCAAAAGATTCATTGTGATTTCTAGTAGGAACACGGGCAATGTCATCTCAGGAAATGACTGCCAGAAATGCACAATCCTTTTTACTTATTTACGAAACATTTTCTGCCAAATCAAGTTGTAACCTGCCCCCCAGAGAAGGTGGGAAACACGGGAACGAGGGAAATAGATGCGCTGAACGCAATCAACAATGTGGAAAGGAGGTGGAAACACAGATGAGATGTTGCCACGTCACACCAGCAGAACGTTCCAGAAGGTCACGGCATTGGATTGCACAGATTCGGGTCCCAAATAAAAGAAAATAAAGAAAGTGAGGTGATTGTCCACCAGGGGCAGTGTCAAAAATGTGCTCTGCTCTAAACCATATACTGAAGTGACACACACCACCAGGAGCAGTGGGCAGCTTAGGATGTGGTGCTGGGGGCATGTGGGCTTCAGGGTCTGAACCAGCAACCTCTTACTGGACCACACCTGCCACCTGTGCCCTGTCCAGTCTGGCACCAGTGATCTTTACATTACCCTTTTTGTCGTTGATCACTCCACAGCAGACCTTGTTTTTGAACTTACATGGACCTACCAACTGCGGGGGAGCTGCGGGGGGTGTTGGTGCCATCAACACTGCCTTCATCCCGTGACTGCATCTGGACTCCGTTTTGAACCCAACGTTGAACTCTCTCTGTCGCCATTGGTTGGTCCACCTTTAGTGGAAAGTCCCACCTGGGCTCCTGGTGTAAAGATCCACCTGAGTCTTCAGTCCTGATTGCCCACCTCCTTTCCGGCTCTGGGATTGTGCTGTTGTGCTGTTGCTAGGAGCCAAACCCCCACGTGATGAAGTCTACCCTTAGTCCATCCCAGAACTTTGCTCTATGGAAACTTACATCAAGGAGATGCTCAACCAGGGATTCATCCGTCCATCCATGTCTCCTGCCACTTTAAGTTTCTTCTTTGTGGCTAAAAATGACTGGAGGCTCTGTCCATCTTTAGACTACAGGGAGCTAAACAAGAGCACCGGACAAGTTCCCTGGTTGATCAACTCTGATCTGCAGCTGTCTTCACCAAGTTGGGTGTGCGCAGGCCACATCTGTAGGGGAGATGGCGATTCCTGGTCATGCCCTTCGTCCTGCCCAATCTATCCGAAATACAGTAGGTCTGTGACTAGGGCCTGTGCAATGAGCAGCAATATCTGGTTAGGGGTCCATCATTCAGGGTATGAGCTAAAGAGTTGAGTGTCTGCTCACGTCACGTCCCTTCTACGAGTTAAACCAGGCGATCCACTCCATCTTCTCTCGGCAGCAGGAGACGTCTGAGCTTTTCCTTCTCCTCATTTCTCTCATCCTTCAGCCACGGTGATCATCCGGTCAGTCTGAGGACCAGTAGAAGACCAAAGTGACATCATTCATGGTCATCAACTGCTGAATTGTTCCTAACCTAGTAAATTGCTGCATCTACTATTCTATCTGAGTTATCATCATCATGTTGATATATTGGTAGGTCCTACTTTTGGAAGAAAACATGAGTCCTTCGTGGGTGTCTGGTGTTTTGTCAGACTTCAGGCTTTGAAAGAGAAAACACTAAGCCACTTTTTTCATCCTTTCATTCATCGATTCATCCTTTCCACCGCTTCCCTGCTTCAGTGATTGACTGGAGCCAGCAGCCTCAGCACCAACAGACCGCAGGCGGGGAAACATTCTGGAAATCGGCCAACCTATTGCAGGCCAAGATGAGCTTGAGATGTTTTATTCTGGGTGGAAACGACAGTTTGGGTCTGTGAGGCAATTGCAATTTACAAAAGGTCAAATGAAATGCTAAAACCACGCAATCCAGTTCATTTGCCTTTCAAATCTACCGGAACTAATACGTGATTAAAAGAACATTCCGCCACCAGGCCGTAGATGTTGGGTTAGATGGGACGAGTGTGGACAACCTACATGTGCTTATGGGTAATAATAATAATGTCTATAATAAAACCGACCTGTAATATTTACACCGAGCAGAAGTCTTGCACATTGTGGTGTTACTCTTCACTTACATTCAGGGTTTGTCAGATGTTCCTCTTCTCTTCTTTTTTTTCTTCTTCTCGGCAGGTTTTCTGGCCGGACTCTCCGACTCAAGCTGAGGTGTTTCCTTCAAACTCCTTCTCCTGCCCAGTTTGACTTGACCTCCACATGTCTTCCAGAACTGGAACCTGCTGCTGACCTTCAGTTCTTCAGCGCAGCACTGGGAGAATATTTACTACTACTGGTAATATTACACCTTAGTAAACAAAACTGAACACAGCGTTTTTCTGATCACACAGCACAGCACTCTCTCTCTCTTTATCCCTCTCTCTCTCTCTTTATCCCCCTCTCTCTCTCTGTCTCTCTCTCTTTATCCCTCTCTCTCTCTCTTTATCCCCCCCTCTCTTTGTCTCTCTCTCTTTATCCCTCTCTCTCTCTTTCTGTCTCTCTTTCTGTCTGTCTCTCTATCTACCTCTTTCTCTTTCTGTCTCTCTTTCTGTCTCTCTCTCTGTCTATCTGTCTCTCTCTGTCTCTACGGCTCTCTCTCTCTCCCTCTTTCTGTCTCTCTCTCTCCCTCTCTCACTCTCTGTCTGTCTCTCACTCTCTCTCTCTCTTTCTGTCTATCCCTCTCTCTATGTCTGTCTGTCTCTCTCTTCGTCTGTCTGTGTCTCTCTCTATATCTATCTATCTATCTATCTATCTATCTATCTATCTATCTATCTATCTATCTATCTATCTCTCTCTCAGTCTCTCTCTCAGTCTCTCTCTCAGTCTCTCTCTCTCTCTCTCTCTCTCTCTCTCTCTCTCTCTCTCTCTCTCTCTCTCTCTCTCTCTCTCTCTCTCTCTCTCTCTCTCTCTCTCTCTCTCTCTCTCTCTCTCTCTCTGTCTCTCTCTCTCTCTCTCTCTCTCTCTCTCTCTCTCTCTCTCTCTCTCTCTCTCTCTCTCTCTCTCTCTCTCTCTCTCTCTCTC
>MU204395.1:553847-565936 GCA_017309775.1 Paedocypris sp. Pulau Singkep | reverse complement strand
TGTGTGTGTGTGTGTGTGTGTGTGTGTGTGTGTGAGTGTGTGACTCTGACTTCAGGGAAGTTCTCGCTCTGTCTTTCAGCTCGGGGGGACGCGTGATAGTTAGTGTTTGTGTTTCTTTATGTTAATATATTCATGACTCGATGGTGAAATTGGATAGAAAAGGCCTGTGCGGGTAATGAATTCATCTGCCTGTAATTGCTTTGCATTATGACTGTTCTTCTGGTGACGGATCCACCTCCTTCATCCTCCTCTTCTCTTTCTATTGATACACGTGCGTTTGAGTTTCATCTCCTCATCAATAATCTAAGTTATCATTTAATTTACTGCTGAATCTTTAATGACGCTTGTTTTTTTTTCTCTGTTGTGATTCGCAAAGACTCTTGTATTATGTATAATCGCTCGCTGAATTATTTAAGCGGCGTGTGTCGTGTTCAGACATGTTTGTCTTTTTGTTGTAGAGCTGAGGTCATGCGACAAACTTTGTCTTCGTTTTTTAACGCGTTTGTATCAACCAATCGAAAGTGAGAAACGGATTGTCGCGGCAATTGAAAAAATTGAATGAAAAATAAAAAAAAGTCACAAATAAATATTCCATAAAATTCCGTTTTTTTAGTTCTTTAATTGTTCTCAGTGTTATACTTCAGCTTTCCCTCTCGAGTCTCGAGTCTCGGATCGACGTTCCCGGCTTCTCTTTATCCGCCTCCAAGCCTTCTCTGTCTCTAAGGAACAGTGATGCGCGCCAGCTGTCTCTTTCATCCTGGTCGACCATTTTGTTGGCCGTATTAAATGGAACCTCTGTAACCTGGAATCTGTCCTTCACCAGAAGAAGGAACAAGAATATTGATTCGCCGTGTCTGTGGGAAAGCAAACAAACTGCGGTCGTGTAGAGAGACGCTGCAGAGACTTTGGGATTATTTATGTTTGTGTTTATTCGTCTGTCTGTTCATCCATCTATCAGTCTGTTCATAATACCAATCTATCAAATTATAAAGCCATCTGTCCATCCTTTAATCCATAAACCATCCACACGTTATCTATCTATTCATTCATAAACCAACCAACCAATGCATCTATTTATTGATATATCCATCATCTACCTTCAATTCTATTGGACATTCAATCCATCAATCAATTTATATTAGGTCTGTCAAACGATTCATTTTTTTAATTAGTTAATCGCACTTCCCTGACCAAATTGATCGCGATTAATCTCGTATAATTTCTGTTCAATTCCCAACTTACTCAAATTAACCCTCCGAGGTCGAGTCGCACATTTGTCCAAGATAAAACACACAATAAAAGTCAATTTTGGTCTTACTTGTAATTGTTATCCATCAATTGAAAGTTTGAAGCACATAGTTTTTTTAGGTTACACTCTTAATAAAAACAGCATGTGTTTTTTGTTATAATAATAATAATAATAATAATAATAATAATAATGAAAATAAAACGTGAAGCGTGTTTTGTCTTCTCTCTGTCAGTTAAAAACAAACTGTAACTTAATAAACACTCATCACTCTAACATGAAACATATATCTACATAAAGCTTAGAATGTCTGTTTATAAAAATAAGTGTAAGTACATACAGTGTTGTCTGTTTATCTAATCCGTATAAATCTAAAGCTTCGGCTTTTTGAACAGAACAAGTTATTTGCAGTTGAAAAGGGGAAAAGTAGGTCAATTGCGTCTAAGTGACAACACCTGAACTCAACGACTGTGAGCTGCTGATCTTAATGAGCCGCACCTGGAAACGGGGCGTGGCTCTCTTGGTTTTATTCATTGCACGTTGCCAAATCAAAAGTAAAAAAAATGCAACTGTGATTATTGGAGTTACGAATAATTGACGCAATAAGCACTTAAAATTAATCACGTGAGTTAACACGTTAACTTTGACAGCACTGATTTATATACAACTCATCCCTCTATCCATCCATAATGCAAAACTTCAATCCATTCATTCATAAACCATCCATCTATTGCCATCAAGAACACGTTTTGTTTACTTATAAAGCGATATTCCCAGTCGTGGACTGTTGTAATTCAGCTACGGTAATTGAGTAATTGTAGCAGTTTTGACTCTGATGAGCAGCAACAGATACCACACTGGCTAGGAAAACAGAAACCTGGGCAACAAAAGGGCAAAAACCACTATTTATCTATCTTTACTGTCACAATCAAATCTACAAACTCATCCATCCATCCTTCTTGATACTTCACAACGCTATGACTGGATTATCTTTATGTTGGGCTTAGTTTGTATTTTTAAGTACGGAATGATCTTTCCTGTCACGCTCCATTTATATTGATGACAATTGATTCAAGGAAGTTGAATGAGTGTTTCGAGGAAATGCACACACACACACTCACACAAACGCACACACACACACACACACACACGAGACA
Source organism: Paedocypris sp. Pulau Singkep (assembly GCA_017309775.1). Lineage (NCBI taxonomy): Eukaryota > Metazoa > Chordata > Actinopteri > Cypriniformes > Paedocypris > Paedocypris sp. Pulau Singkep. The sequence continues at coordinate 563,533 of MU204395.1, read as the reverse complement.
TACGACAAAAGAGACTTTATTGTCATTGCAGTTTGCACAATGACATTTGTTTGGTTTCTCTCAGCAGCAATAAAAAAGTAGTAGTGCAAATAAACAAGGTAAAAATGTATTAAATATAAAAATGGAGAAGAAAAAAAAAGAAGAAAAAAGACTGAATGCATAATACACCCCTTAATCCTGACCTCTCATCAAAACGATAACCGCACACACACACACACACTCTTTCTCTCTCTCTTTCTCTCTCTCTATTATTTTTTTTTCTTTCTTTACTCCATCTCTCTATCTCGCTCTCTCACATCCTGTCATGCTCTCTTCCTCTTTTTCCCATCTCTCTCTCTCTTTCACACATTCTCATTCTCTCTCTACTCTGTCTCTTCCACTCTCTCGCTCTCTCACATTCTGTCTCGCTCTTCCTCTCTTTTTCCCCATCTCTCTCTCTCTCTCTTTTTCACACATTCTCTCTCCCTCTCTCTCTCTCTCTCTCTCTCTCTCTCTCTCACACACACACACACACACACCTGCTTAACATTTTAAAAACGAAGCCACAACTGCTATCTACTATTTAATTTGGTAATGAAAAGGGTTTGTCATGTGACGGCACTGAATATGCGTGTGTGTGTTTTTTTTTTTTTTTTATCTACATATTAACAACTAAACAGTCCCAAGCGTCTGCTGGCGATTGGCGGGAGCAGATCACGTGGTCTCAACTTCACCTCTCAGTCTCAGCAACCGGTAGCAAGTTCGCCGGCAGAAGAGCGAGAGAAGAGCGAGAGAAGAGAAGAGGAGGAGGGAGTGAAGGAGGGATGCTGGTGTGCGCGCGCGCCCTGTGAGCGACGCCCACTCTCCTCCAGCAGGGATGCTCCGCTCCGCGCGCGCTCCAGCAGCATCAGCAGCATCAGCATCAGCCTGAGGAGGATGAGAGGAGGATGAGGAGGATGAGGATGATGGCTGAGGATTTCTTCTCGCGGAGCCGCGTCTCGGATCGTCCCGCGTCTCGGCGTCTGGTGGATGTGTATGTGCGCGACAGCAGGTGAAGGCGCGATCATCGTCAGAGAGCGCGCGCGCGCGGGGCTGGAGCGCGGGAACTATCTCCGTCGGATGGCGCGCTTCATCTCCTCGTCTCCACAAGAGCTGGTCTGACTGACGAGGCGCAGGTAAGAGTCTGAGGAGTTTAATGACGGGATTTAACGTAACGAGCTGCTGGTGACGTCACGGCAGGTGAAAAGCAGCGGGTTATCGACGAGATGGAGACGCAGCGGAGTCGAGATCTGACCATTAGAATCGCGTCTCTCGCTGTTGTGAAAGTGTGTGTGCTGCTCGTTCAGATCTGTGCGAAAAACTGCTCGTTTTAATGTGTGATGAGGGAATTTGGGCAGTGATTTGTTTTTTTCCAAGTTGGCAAGAATGAATTAATGAATGAATGAATTAAAGGCAAACGTTAGAGGAGCTTTGAATGTCAAGTTCTGTGTGTGTGTGTGTGTGTGTGTTCTGCTGGCCACAGGTAGGGGGCTGTGCCAGTCTGTGCCAGCGCTTCTCTGCTATTCCAGGACGGGAATTCTCGAGTCGCGTAAGGTTTGAATTTTTTAGGAGAAGACAAACTGAGAGACAAATGAGATTTTCTTTCGAATTCACATGAGCGAGTAGAATTTGTTGTTATTTGGCGTTCAGATGGGCAGTGAGATGGTGTAGTGGGTAGTACTAGTGAAGTAGTAAGTAAGAAGTAGTTCTGAGTGTGTGTGTGTGTGTGTGGGTGTGTCCTGCTCTGTGATTGGTTGGCCACCAGTGCAGTGTGTTTCCCAGAAGTGCTGTGATTGGCTCCGGCTGGACCCAGTAAGGGAAAAAACACTGAACCAGTTTGGGGAAACAAACATGTGAGGAAAAAAATGATAATTCCACATATTCCGTCCTGATAGAGTTGTTGTCACGTTAGGACGTGGACTACATTTCCCATGAGCCTTTGTTCCCGTCTTCGGTTTGATTGTTGCCACCTGTGCCTCATCCGTCTGTGTATTTATGTCTTCACCTGTGTGTGACACCACAATTATGAAATTGACAAACACAGAGTAACTACAGGTCCAGTAGATACCGATATCGATACTGTTGGCACCTAAAATAAAATCGTCCTGAAAATAAAATAAAGTAGATTAAAAAAAAGAGTTTATTAATATCTTCAGTCACTTTAATGCCAAAACTAACATCACAAGAAGTTGATCAATAAATCAATTACATACATTTATGAAAATTATTTTAAATTGTAAATGAAATTCAAATACAAGAAAAAATGTTTTACATTTAACGATGCTCTAAAACCCGCACTACCATTGTAGTAAAGCGTAACAAAACGGGAAATTTCTAACAGTAAAATATCATCTAGCACCTAGATCAGCCCGACATCAGTCAGGTTTAAGATTTGTTTTCAGGAAAAGCATGTTCTCATTTTGAAGCCAATTTCAAGCCAGTTTGAAGCCAAATTCACATATATTTACACATTTTCTTTTAGCGAAAACATTCAGTAGGTAGATTTAAAAATATTTTGACAGTATACTCCATATTTATCAAAAAGTCCAATTAAATGGACACAACTCGACAAAATGGAAACTCACAAATATAAACTTTTTCTGTCAAGAAAATGTAATCAATAACAAACATAAATGGGTAAATGTTAAGGAATAACATCACAGATAAAACATGTCTGAATGAACATGCGCCAGGAAGGGGAAATTATGGGCGAGACTGCTAAATGCTATATTTCTATAAGGTATTTTGTGTCTGTGCGTATACGATATATTTAGTAGAGTCAAAAATGACCACTATACAGTATCAGTTTTACACATTCTGGCTCTAAAAACAATTCACTGCAAAAATCCACGTGAAAAAATAGGAAAGTAAAAAACAAGAGTAACAAAACATGTAAATCAAGTAAAATGATCTGCCAATGGGGTGAGAATATGTTTGTTACTAGGTAAGACGCTTAAAACCAGACAAAAAAAAAAAAATTACCGTTACACGGTAGATTTGTTTCTGCATTTCAGTTCTTGTTCTCATCAACTTTAATATAGTCTAAAAAAAGTAGCAAGTAAAAAGTAGCTAGTTTCTTAAATTGAGAAACATTGTGTTCCAAAAAAAAGAAAGTTCCATTAGACGTTTCTTGTTTCGGGAAGTTCTGTGTTAAAACATGACGTCTACTTAAAAAAAAAACGTCTCTAATTTGTGTAAAATATCATCAAAATCCAATCAAGAAAATTCAAGTCCTAATTTCTTGAAATAAGCAAAGTCATCTCTCACTCTTAATCCTAACGTAGTTAATTTATCTTAACAAGATTTATTGTCTAATTTCAAGATTTTTTAGCTTGTCAAGAATTCAATTTTTGCAGTGTTTTTGTTTGGTTTGTTTTTGATTAGGGCCATTTCTCAAACGGGGGCGGGCTCTGTTGTCTGCTCTGTGATTGGCTGGTAGGGATTCGACAGACGGCTCCATTCACGGCAGTGACATGACAGAAAGTTCTGTCTTCTCGTTAGCCAATCATAGTAGAGCACCTTATGGCACCGCCCCACGTATAAATTAGAATACAATAGAATAGAATGTCTTTATTGTCATTGCGACACATAATTACAACAAAATTAGGGGCACTACTCCGTTTTGTGCAATATAAGAAAAATACACAAAATAAAAATATATTTTGTGTGAAATAAACATTTTATTAAAAAAAATATAGACTTTTATTACAAAGCAAAAAAAATGTCAGCAAAATTGATTGTGTTTAAAAACGAGTGAGGAGAGCTTTAGTTTTTGCGACTATTGTTTTTCATTTCGCGCATTTTGTAAAGTGACGTACTTTTTTTTTCATTGGCACAAATCAGAGTCACACACGTGGAACAAGTTTGCCATTTTTTTCGCGACAGAAGTCATTTCGTAACTATTGACGTCAACTGTTCATTGTCGCCAATCAGATTTGAGTCCGATAAATGGAATGAGTTTGTAATATCTGGTGCAGATTTGGTGCCTCAATTTTGATCCGGTCCCTAGTGGCCATATTGACAATCACACTTAGAAAAATAATAATACAAAAATTAATAAAATAATAATAAAATTAACAATAAAAGACTTTCCGCAACTAATCAGCTGGTCTGGTCAGACGCAGAGATCAAGGTTTTTCCACCGGTTCTTCTCTCATTGTTCCGAGTAACAAGTTTCTGTCTTGTAGGAATGATGATGATGAAGATGATGATGATTAAAACGCGCGACTTTGTTGATTTCAGTCTGATACGCAGAAGCTGCTCGGATCGTTAGAGTCTGTGTGGAGACGTGATGAACGTCTGTGAAGGTCAATGTCATTCTGCTGGTGAAAGGATTAGTGTCTCTACGGAGCGCACACACACACACACACACACACACACACACAGACACTCACACGCACACACACACACACACACACACACACACTCATTCTTTGCTCCTGAACGAAGAGAACAATGGAGCATTAGAACTACTGGATTTCACCCTCTGAATTTATGTTTTTAATTCATTTTTCATTTTTAATTAAATGCTTTTACTTGCCTGATTCTATTCTTGTGTATTCTCTTTTTTATTTTGTTTATATGTTCTTATGGACCGTTTGTGAGTCTGAATTAACATGAATGTAAAAAAATGTATACACTTTAGAATCAGAGTCAGTTTCTTTGGCCGAGTGTGTAGATGACAAACATGGACTTAGACGTGTCTTTTCTTCCCTCCTGTTCCAAAAAAAAAACACAGAAAAGAAAAAAATAGAATTAAAGTACATGTAACAAATATTTACGCAAAAACAGCAGTGGTTTGTAATGAAACATAAATAAATAGAGGACCACAACGAAAAGTGCAGCGTCATGATCACAGTCACACAGTCACTCTACAGTTGTTTTAAAGACGCTTTTAGATGGATGGATGGATTTCTGGAAGATAGACTGATGGATGGATGGACGGATGGAGGATAGATGGATGGACGGATGGAGGATAGACGGTTGAATGGATGGATGTAGAATAGATGGACAGATGGATATATTGTAATGGCGTCTTACACTTTTCTCTCTCATTTTTGGATCAGAAAAACTACACAATGTTATGAATGTGTGTCAAGATTTGTTTCGGTTCTTAAGAAACAAGGAAAATCGCTTATTAGGATTCGATCTGAATTGAATTGAGGTCACAGAGGTTTTTTAGGTGTTACAAATCACACTTGTTTGTCTCGTGTCACTCGTGAAAATATCCACAGGTGAAACATTTCTGAAACATTCTGACACTCTGACAACACGACTTGTCGATTTCCTCTGATATTACAGGCACTTTTCCACTTTTGAGTCAGAATCGAGGCTTTAATATCCGTTCTTATCTTTTACTTTCACACCTTTCTGCTTTTTCACGAGCACTTTGCCGTTTTCCCCCGTGTTATTGATCTCAGCTCCTACTACTTTTCTAAGGCTTTTCTGCTCTTTCCTGCAGAGAAACAGAACCAACATCACTTCCTGTTTGAGAGCGATCTCTGTGGGGTTAAAGGTCACGTGACTTGATCACATGACTCGTTACAATATCTCAGAATTCTTCTATTTGCAATCAGCCATTATCGATGAATCAATCAAGATTCATCACCAGATCCACAGACCCAATGCATGAAACAAAGCCATTGACTGTCTTGATGAAAGCTGCGAAACGTCCAGACAGACGTCCATCTATTTATAAAACCATTCGACTCCTCAGCTGCTTTTCCATTGGTGCAGAAAATCCCAAATTGCTCCGACCAATCACGGAGCAGGACACACACACACACATACACACACAGAAAGCACTCAGGAACCCCGTTACATTGTGGGTGATACATTGTGAGTACGTTTAGAGATCGAAAAAAATCGTGTTGTCACGTCACGTATTGTCGTCGCTTGTAAACACGATTGATAACGATTCAGAAACAAAGACGTACAATGTGAGAACGTGAGAGCAGGGCTGTCTAAAAAAATCGTCGTCCACTCATTTCTTCTCCATCGTTCTCTCTTCCTCTCATCACACTCTCCATCATTCTCTCAGCATCTCTCAGTCTTCGTCTTTTACACGAGTCTGTATAAATTGAAGTGTCTTGCGTTTTCCAAGCCGTCGGAATATTCGTCAGGCGAATTACAATATGTGGCGGGATTAGTAGCGAAAACTAGTAAAAAACACTAACACGCTCCGAGAAGATTCCAGAATTCACTGTAGTGTCTGTGAACGAGGAAAGTCGATGAGCGGATTACGTCTCGGGATACGAACTCTTCTATTCGCCGAGGCTACATGTGCTACCTTGGTTTCTTTTTATGTTCACGATGAAGAAATTAAATGTAACAGAAAACAGGCGTCACAGTCTCTACACGTAAAAGCCTTGATTTTTAATTGATAAATACCTCGCGAGTAAAGATCTGCCCCCTTGTGTAGGGGTGTGGCTTTGCGCCTGACCCTGCGTGACCTTTTGACCCTTACAGGCATTGAAATAACGAGGTCACACCTTTGATTGGCTTTCAGCAGGTCTTTGTCAGCTAATGTTCTCGCTGAACTCGTTCGCTGATCGTGATTGGTGGCCTCAGTTCGATTACAGCTTGACCTTTATCTACGTCTGATCATGTCCTGACCTCCATCCAGCTCCACTGCAGAAAGCGCTGTGTAGTTTTAATTGTCGGTTTTTCAGTACCTTCTCAAAAAACCCAGATTAACAGTTGAGTAATCAGTCGATTATTTGTCCGATTGTTCGACTAACCCAAATAATCAGACACTATTCCAACATCTGATCCACCCGTTTCAAGCGAACTTTAACTGCGTCTTAAACAATTCAGTCGTGTGAAGCAATAACGTGCCGTAGATCTTTCCCTCAGTGTGGAAAACTACTCAAGTAGTTGAGTAACGTCATGCCTCGCTGTAGAACAGGGGTGTCAAACAGGGGTGCCGGGACCGGCCCGCAAGTGGGTTCGATCAGGCCCGCCAAATTGTTTGGAAAAAAATAGAAAAAAAAAAATTTTTTTTTTTGGTGCAATTCATTGATTGGCGTTTCCATCGGAGTAGAACGCTGCATCACTGAGACGGACAGAATCTTGTTAAGAACGGAAAACAGGTGTTATCCACTAGCTATCCGCTACAACCTCATTAATCAAAATGTTCCAAACGGAGGAAGATCGATAACCAGTGTAAATGCAAACGGTATTTAAGGCTTAAACACTGTTTGCGTTTAAATATTGCATGTTTCATTTATGAAGTTTACGAATGTGACTTTCTTCATTGCACATTTAATATCACTCTCCTTAGTTTGTAAGGTGTATGCAGGGATTTAATTTATATTTTATATAAGTGGTTTAAAATTCAGTTCTTTAAAAGCCTCAAGTGCAATACTATATCTTTCATTACCAATTTAAGTTGTGTGCCTTTGTACAATCAGTGGGATAAGTTGCAATGCCTAAATGGGAATGATAAAGGTAAATTGCACATTTGTAAGGAATTATGAGGAAATTCTTGGAATGTTTTGTGAAAGCATAGTTCATTACAATTCAATATGTTCCTAATGTTCTTGTGCTTATTTACACCAAAACAAAGAAAATACATGATATTTTTTATATTTAATGCAGAGTATGGTATAATTTTAATGGTCCGGCCCGCCTGACATCTCCTTAGGTCGTATGTGGCTCGCTATGCGAAATGAGTTTGACACCCCTGCTGTAGAGTGTCAAATCAATAACGGAAAGCAAAACCGATAACTTTAGTTGCAGATGATCATTGATATTATATTGATTGTCGCATCACTAAATTCAACCTTCTGTGCAAAGCCGAAGGAACCACGTTTATAGACCCGAAGCTCCAAACAGCCTCATGGACATTGGAGCAGATGCGCTCAGTAGAACAATCACAGTAACTAGGGTCAGAGTCTGATCGAGGCAGGATTCTTTCAGTGATGGAGGTGAGGAACCTGCTGGAACCAAGAAGACTTTGGCGAGTTTGGTCGGGATCTGGAGATCCATTGTAGACACTCAAGTTGGGTTCTGGGACAAATGCTTGGACAAAAAGACGTCAGACTCCCTTCCACACGGCGTATGGTGGAAATTCGTCTTCATCCTGGTCTGACTGATGAACGGGTGAAGCTGGAGGCCAGGAAGGAGCTAGAGAAGGGTTAGGGTTAGGGAATTGTGACCACAATTGTGAAGTGAGATCTTGGTCCATCTGTCAGCAAGAGTGTGAATATATCTCGAGTGATCTGTAGAGAGATGCCACGCCTTGATTTGTAGAAGAGCGAGTACAGTAGTGGAGGTGAAGAGGGAGGCTCTGTCTGGCCTGGTTGCTTAATGCTGATGATATGATTTAGTGGTAGATTAAGCACGTAGTGGAGAGCAGAGATGCTCCTCTCTCTCAGCTGAGAGTCTCTCAGCCTTTATTGGCTCTAAACGCTCTCAGTCTGAGACCCGGGGACGTCGTTCCCTTCTTTCGCCTCAGCGCGGAGATGTTCCAGCTACCTTCACTGGTATGAAACACAGAGTAAGATCCCTAGTAAGAAGGGAGTCGACACTGCAGAACATTTGTCATCTGCTTCTTGACCTCCGTTGCTAATGTGTTACGTCCGTCTGTGTCTCTCTCTCTGTCTCTTCTCGTCCGTCCATTTGAACGTTTTCATTTGTATCTGATGGAATATGTGGCCAATTGGGGGTGGAAATGTTCATTTGACGATGGTTGACGCGATGGTTGACTATGCCTGTTTTTCAGGCGTTGTGGACCAGTGATCGGAAAATACTTGAGTGAATGGAAGTATTTTTGGCTACTTTGTACTTTGTCAAAAACTTAAGCAACTGTTACTCTACTTGACTACATTAGTGATTGGGCATCTGTTTTTTTACTCCACTACATTGTGAGTGTGCGCGACACGTTAGCGTTTTTTTCTACCGCGGTTAATTTCTCGCGCGAACGAGGTGACATCGCCATCTGCAGGATGCTGAAGGTACTGGACGCTGTGAATTTAGTGCACATTTGCGTTTGACTGACACTGACTTTTTGTTCTTTTTTTATCTATTTTGTTCTGCCATTTTGAAACATGGAGATGTTACATTTCATTTCTCTATTAGGAAATAAAACCTCGTAAATAAACGAGTTTCCTCCGTAATAAGTTATTTGCATCTGTTTCAGGAGCAGATTCGAGTCAATATGACTTTCATCACTTGTGTTATTCAAGACTTATTCTGATTATGGGACAATTCTGCGCGTTTTGATCCTTTGTGTGTTAAATGTGCAATTTGGCCGAATGACATGAACACAAAGCGTTTTGTGTTTTGTCTATTGCTGAAGCAGGAACTTAAATGTAATGTATTTACCTTTTTCAACGACTGTGTAATCACACGAGCGACGAGTCGAATGAAGCTCTAATTCTGTTTATTCGTGTATAGATTATAATGAATGGGTTGCTTGGTTACTACGTTTGGCACGGCATTTCTCAAAGAACACAACACAGTCCTGAAGTCAAACCGTCCTGAGCTGAAACAGCTAGAAGATCCTGTTCTCCAGACGCTCAGGGAAGACACGGCATGACTGGCACACCAGCGGGCACAGTGTAGATGATCAACGCTTGCCCACACGTACACACTGTGATCTCTAATTGTTTTTGAATGGTAAATGAAGAATGAAAGAGAGAGAGAGAGAGAGAGAGAGAGAGAGA
>MU204395.1:510711-524935 GCA_017309775.1 Paedocypris sp. Pulau Singkep | reverse complement strand
AGAGAGAGAGAGACAGAGAGAGAGAGAGAGAGAGAGAGAGAGAGAAGCTTTGTGTCTGGTGTTAATGTCTCTCGTTCCTCTCACAGGTGAATGGAGGTCGTCCGTGGTTGCCAGATCCTCTCGAGTCCCTGGACCGATGCCTGCGCTGTCTCTCTCTCTCTCTACCAGACTGTTCACAGATAGAGGTGACACACACACACACACACACACACAGACACACACACACACACACACACACACACGCACACACACACACACACACACACACACACACACACACACACACACTCAGAAAATGTCAACTTAACCTTTTTCATTCGCATTTCAAAACTTGCTTCAAATTAAACAGGTATTTTGAAACTTATTTTCAACAGCTATTTGAAAATAAGTGAAACAAATATATATTTTCATATACCGTATGATCCGCCGTATAAGATGCACTTTTTCTTCCCCAAAACTGAGGGTGAAAAGTTGGTGTGTCTTATACGGCGACTGCAGAGATCCGCGGAGCGCGCTCACCGCCATCTTAGTGTGCAATACCGCGGTGTTACATACGTCGTCTCGCTTTCTTTCTCGCGCTGAATCTTGTGAAACAATGAAACCATGATTTACAAACGAAAACGAACTTTGATCAAAATAAAACAAGCAGATTTTCTCGCGCGCATCTTTAACACTAAAACAGCCGCTCTTCTCTTAAAGGCACAGCGCAGTAAACGCAGCGTCAGGCGTATGCGCGTGAAGTACAAACTGTTCCATTAGTAATGTCTGTGCCGTCATTGATAGTTGTAAGTTACAACTTGTAAAGAAACTAATGTGTAATACTGTATTAAGGTGTTTATATACTTATATAATAATCTAATTCATGAATTATCACGGTATCCACGGTATTGCAAAATCCATATCGTGGCACATCTCAATACCGCTATTCAGGTTAATACCGCTACACCGCCCAGTGCTACTCTCACTGTTTACTGACTGTTCATGTCACATGTTTGACACACAATTGTTCTTAAACTGCTGTTCACTTTTATACAGTTGATATAAAATATTTTACTACAGTATTTAATTCAGAATCTTTTTTTTCTAGATTTTCCTCCTTTAAAATTGGCTGCGTCTTATACGCCGGTGCGTATTATTTGGCGACAAATACGGTACTTTTTGTTTCCAGTATATGGTTGTTTGTCCAAAAACGTAATTTTGTAAGTCAAACTTTATGATCTAATATAACACAATCGTCGTATTTCAAGGAAAAACGCAATGAATGACACTTTCACGACGCGCCACGCCTATATATTTCACTTTGATGTTGTTTTACTTGAATAATAGATAACGAACGGTGTGTATAATAAATACTGTTGGGTGTGTTTCCGTGGTTACGTCAGTGCGTTTCGTTTGGCGGCGTTCAGGGTTGCGTTGCGTTGTAAAAGACGCTTTAGCGCAGAGTTTTAGTTGTGTAGTTTGGGAAATCGTTCTGTAAGCTGGCAAATTATAAAGGTGCATTGCAGAAAAGTGTGATGTGAGGGTTAGTTTCACTTCACTGCGGCGTTCCAGACTGTGTGTGTGTGTGTGTGTGTGTGTGTGTGTGTGTGTGCGCGCTGAACTAGATTTAACGACACTGCAACACTGCGCACGGCCCAGTTTCAAGATCCCTTTCCAAAATGACTCTTAAAAGCAACTTTAATTTGAAAAAGAAAAAATCAACCTTGTTATGATGAATAAAACATCCACCACCAATGTCAGAATTAATTTGAATCAGGTTACGGGCTTGAACACACACACACACACACACACACACACACACACACACACACACACACACACACACACACACACACACACACACACACACACTACACACACACACACACACAGACACACACACACATACACACACACACTACACACACACACACACACACTCACCGATCATACTCACTTACACACACACACACACACACACACACACATACACACACACACTCACCTATCATACTCACACACACACACACTCACCTATCATACTCTCACACACACACACTCACTGATCATACACACACACACACACACACACACACACACTCACCTATCATACTCACTCACACACTCACTGTTCATACTCACACACTCACACACACTCACTGATCATACTCACACACACACTTTGCATGGTCTTCTTGTGTGTCACCTGTTGTGTCATCAATCACACACACACACACACACACACACACACACTCTGACAGCAGCATGTTTCCTGACCCTTCACACTGAATTACGCGTGTGAGACTCTGACAGGCCTGTTTTCAGAAGACGTCGTCCTTCATCTCCAGTCTGAGCTTTCGTTTTTCATGCCACTCGGAGCGAAGACGAAGAGAACGGAAAAGATGTTCAACAAAATGTTATGAGCAAAATATGAAATTACCTCCTAACGAAAAACATACACCCTAAGAAATACTGGTTGCACACACACACACACACACACACACACACACACACACACACACACACACACACATATTCACACAAACTCCCAAATCACCACAGCCCCTCAAAGGTCAAAGGTCCCCACAAGTGACCACAGGACCCCACTGTAGTATAAAAATCTAGTATTTGGGGCCCATTGTGATGAAATTACACACACACACACACACACACACACACACAGCCTCACACACACACACACAGTTATGCTACAATAGTATTAAAATATCAATATTGAAAGGTAACATTGAATCATTGAAACATTGAAACATTGAACTATTGAATCATTGAGAGTGAACCTGTGACATTGAAGCATGTGTGTAAGGTTACGTGAGGTCACTGGAGAGCGTCTGGTCTCCTCAGATCAATCTAAACGTGATTCAGCAGAACCAAAGCTGATTACAAAACCACACCACGAGCGATTCTGCGTCTACACGACTGACACGCTTCTCGCCACTTTATCATCACGATGCTTATGTGTGTGTGTGTTGTGAGAGTGTGTGTGTGTGTGTGAGTGTGTGTGTGTGTGTGTGTGAGAGAGTGTGTGTGTGTGTGTGTGTGCGCGCGTATTGCTCAACCAGATTTTTTCAGACCTAAAACCTTACGTCTCACAAACTTCCCGTAACTGTCTCTTTGCTCACATGTCAGGTCTTTATTCGCCATTATTGACTTTCAGACAGATTTTCAAATCTTTATTTTCAGACGATTCCGACCGCAGTCTCCCATATTCCCAGCATGTTCTCAATCAAAACAATCCTTCCAGTTTGCCTCTTGTCGGAGACGTGTGCTGGGAATTGTGGGTATTATAATGCGGGGAAACAGACCTCTGGCCTTCAAGCAGCATTTAATATTAACGGCTCCGTGGAAGAATCAGCTAATTAATGTCTGTTTTGGAGATTATTTTTCATGAAGCAGCGTGTGCAGACGGCTTTTCAGTTCTTTTCGGCTCAATGGAGCAGAGGCGAATAAAAACCGCTGCTTATTTTAACCGAATACTAAGTCATCGAAACAAATCCTCGTTAATTAACCTAATATTGTTCGCCTATTATGACGAAAATTTCTCTTAATGGGACCAAGAACAAAAGTCTTCAGTTTGGTTATAACAACAGTTTCTCATCTGACTGCTGTGGAATCATCACAGGTAAATATAAAGAATTTGTACCGATTGATGAGCTTCTAAAAAACCTGGATTGACGAAGATTGCGATAAAAAAGTCACGAGTAATCCACCAGCGTTGACTGAGAATGTTCCGTCTGAGGGAGTCTGAAAACTAACGTGTTTGCCGATCCATTTCGTTTCGATTAAAATGTAGAGATGTTGTGTAATGGACACTGTAGTTTTGCCGACGAGCCGGACAAATAACCATGAACCTTCCCATTCAGAACCAATCAGAATTCAGATATTTACACAAGCAGTTTTTTTGTCGAAAATGACTGCACTCTATTAAGAAATCGAACACACGACACGATGGATTAAAGTTAATTTCAAAACCAGCAAAGATTGACAGACCGAGACCGAGCAGACGAGTTTATCGTCTTTATTCAGAAGAGAACAGATCGTAGACGGAATCAGTTACAGACGAGAAGAACATCATCGTATATAGTCATTAAGAGCGTGAAGAAGAGTCTCAGAATGTCGTATCAGGACATGACATAGCTAGAAGCAAAGAGACAGTTACGGGAAGTTTGTGAGACGTTTTACTTCGAGGTTTTAGTACTGGACAAATCTGATTTGAGCAACACACACACACACACACACACACACTTAGAAAAAATTTAACATTTTCATCTGCGATTCAAGCTTAAAATGAAACGTTTAAGGCATTTTAAAGTTCATTCACACATGCCAACAACTCAAAAGCGTTCCTTCTTCAGATAAGCGCCTGTTTGATCACAATCACTAATAATCACCTTGACGACAGCGTAAGTGTCGAGCGGCACGTGACATTTGTCCTAGTTCTGCTGTGATTGGCTGCATTTCCCGGGAAAGTCTTGATTTGGTCCTTCCATCTTCACTACAGCCTCATCTGCTCTGCTTCTACTCAAGGTGTTCCTCAAGCCAAGACCTACAAAGAAACCCAGGCGATGCTGGCTGGTTCTTCTCGCTTTGGTTGGCAAACGCGTCTTCTGTTAGTTTGGAGAAGCACTTGGAGTGTTCTTCTTTCTCATCGACTGACTGACTTCTCAAGGTGCTGGAGAAGAATGATGGGCAGCAGAGCTTTCGGGTTGTGAGGTAGAAGATAACGGATATTATTAGTGAAGAAGTGAAGTCTCGGTTTCTTCCGAGCCAAGTCTCGGTTCTTGAGGGCATCGGTGAAGGCAAACATCAGCCCAACGCCAGCAGAACTTAGTCATTGTGTGTGTGTGTGTGTGTGTGTGTGTGTGTGGACTCTCTCTATTCAAACAGCCCGAGACTTCAGCTAAACCAGAGGATGATGCTGGTCGGGCAGGATTAAGAATTCTCCAGCGGATTATTGACTTGAACTACATGTCCTACAGTTAAAAACTAGAACAAACAAGTCACGCCGCATCTGGGTCAGCTACACTCCATTTCTGGGTTACATGGAGCTGGAGGTGGAGGCGGGACACACCCCCTGGATGAGTGACCATCCAATCACGGAGCAGGACAGACAGATTCATAATCACTCACGCCTGTGGGCAAATTGTCACTCTCCTATTTCTGAAAATGGAAAACTGGGAAAACAAACTCCACACAGAAAAGTGTCTCCAACCTACCGTAAAACCTCTAATAGAAGGCCACGGTGTTGTTCTTCTTAACTCATTTGTCATGATGATCTTCTACTAGAGGTTTTACGGTAAGTCTTGAATCGGTCATCGTTTTGTCGTATGGAGTCAAACTCATACCGAGACAGTCTTTCAGAGTATAGTTAGTAATTGTATCCTGTTTTTGTTACTTTGTTTATTCTTTATTTGTGAGCAAATGTTTTTGGGGTGGTCGGGCATCTCCATGCGTTATTCCCGGAAGCAAGGGAATTCCTGGCCTAGTTAAGGGGTTGGACAGGGAAACGTGACTCGGCTCCAGGCGCAGCAGAACCTTTTATTAACCACAAGGCACTTGTTTCATTTCATTTGTGGTGGAAACCACTCAGACATCCATGGGTGGGTCATGATGGCACATTTTAACGTTCTAGAATGTTCTTAATTCTGCTGGTTCAATGGTGTGAAAGTTCTTACAGAGACACAGGGAATGGTTCTTTCATCATTTCACATTTTTTTGGCCTTATCTATTTCTGGAGTCTTGGAGATAAGGGCCCAGGAGTCGTACCTGGAGTCTGTCTGTGAGGTGAATGGCGCTGCCCACTGTTCCACTCGGTTTCTGATGCAGTCCAGCTAAATTTAAGGTCCAATTCAAGGTGGAATGTCGAATTGCTTTCAAATTATTTGATCAACGGAATAATATTGAACAACGTGGTGTAAAGTACTTGAGTAAATGGACTTTATTTTGCATGAGTATTTTTGGCTACTTTGTACTTTATCAGCTCCATCAGCGGTTGCACTTTTTGCACATTTGAGTTTGACCGAGACTGACTTTTTGTTCTTTTTTTATACATCTGTTCTGTCATTTTGAAACATTGAGATGTTAAATTTAATTTCATATTAGGTAACAAAACCTCATGAATAAAGAGTTTCTTGTTTGTGTCTTTTGAGCCTAAATTCAGTACGAGTAAAATAAAGTTCTTTTAGTCCTACGACTTTTACTCGGAGTAGACATCTAGTAACTTGTAATGGAGTCATATTATAGTGCTTTTACTCAAGTAGGGTATTCAGGTACTTTTTGAACCTCTGGTTTTTTTTTGTTGTAAAATTAACACCCAAAATGAGAGAGAGAGTTTTTATGGGCAAATAAAGTTGACCGTCATTTAAGGGTTCATTTCTAATAATTGACAAAACAATCATATTTCTATGATACATTTTACACTCAAATTATGTAGCCATGTGTTATATAGTCTAAGTAGTTACAGTAGACACACGTAAACATAATAATAATAATAATAATAATAATAATATGAGTATTTGTAAGGTGCTTTTCACAGTTTTAACTGTCTCATAAAAACATAATCTGACTCTTGTGACTAGTTTTTATCGCCGTCTCTCTCCACAAATGCACATGGAATCTTCTGAAAAGAGCAGATCTTTTGATCCCGTCACAGAAACGGTCCTGCGGGGACAGATGCATGCTGGGACGTCCGTCTCCATCGCTTCTCTGTGCCTGTTAAACGCTCTTCTGAGAAGCTTCAGCACCAAAGGTCACCAGCAATTATGTGTTTGGCTTGTTTTTTGTCCTCCGGCACTTTGACTGTTAAAAAGGTCTTTACAAATGACCCTGTAATTGACTTGCGCTCATAATGTGTTTTTTTTTTCCATAAATCGAATGTATTTTGACATGTGCGGCAAATCAAAGTCACTGCGGATTAAATGTGATGTGTGAATTGTCACTTAGTGTCTTTGAGCGAAAAACGAACGGATTGTTCCGACTTGCGTGTACGTTCTTACCGTGTTTATGTGAACGTAAGCACTCATTTTTTCACTGGGAGGCGGAGTTCCGATCACTAGATTAGATGTTTCTTCATTAGTATTATTATTAATAAAAAATATCATCAAAGTGAGTCACATGTTAGGTTTATTAGGACAGATTTTTTTTTTTTTTTTCAGATTTATTTATTTTTTTTAATCTATGTGGTGCTAGAAATTCACGTAAACACGGTAATTGCGTTTTTTTTTGGGGGGGTGGGGGCTCACAATAACAAATCCATCCCATTCAATCGTTACTAAATTGTCATCGGGATTTAATATTTCAATCAGAACCTGGATATAGTCGGAAATAGTTGGATATAAGAAAGAAATACAGGACGAGTATGAAACGCGCTCTCAACACTTCTTTCCACTCTGTGATGCTGCTCGATCACCGAGTTCATCTCCCGAGTTTTTCTGGCGAGTTTAATCGGCATTTTGAGCTGGTCCATCAGTGCTAAGCAGTTATTAGCAGATTTCAGTGGCGATCAATCTGAGCGTCCCCACAGTAGCCGTAATCCCACACGCTGATCAATAACGCCATTAGCTGCGTTCATCGTCAATCCATGAGCGTGAGAAGATTGTGGACGCCGTTCTCCTCAGGGATTATGCTGAGATTACAAAGCGCTCAATGATGGCCATCAGACCGGTGAAACGACAAGGACGATAAACGCAGGCGACTGAGAAGTGAACGTGTCTTCTGGAGATCGGCGTTGTAATGACGTCCTTCAGATCTGTGTTCAACACTGAGAAGCAATAAAGATAAAGTGTCTGTTAATGGGAAGTGATGAGTGTCTCGCTCTCAGATGAACCCGACACGACTAAGTGCCGTCACTCCATCTCTCCTACGGTGTTTCTGGGCCTCGACTGTAGAGTTTGGTTTTAATCAAGGATGCCGGCGTCTTCTGATAAAGCTGAGACGGGGGCGTCAAATGAAAAGCGACGTGGGGTTTTAATTGGACGCGCGTGACATCATGTGACGGCTTGATTGTAGGGTGGATTGCGGAACGGTTGTTGAGGTTGAAGCAGTAAGACGCTAAGAATCAATCTCACCTCGGAAGGTTGGTGCGGCGCATTCACTCCACATCAGCTTCAGAAGAGCCACACGGACACTGTGATCCGTCTTCGTCGCTTCGGGCTGAGCAACACTAGTCGCATATTGATCAGGTCTACGTGGGGAAAGAGTCTCACCCTCCGTAACTTCCGGCCGACGTATCGTCTATGACGTAAATTGTTGTTGGAAGCTTCGTTTCACCAATGACTTCATGCAGTTTAGTATTGGTTCTTCAAGGGCGAAGTGATATTTCGGAACGCTGTGTGTTCGCTTCAACAGGGGAGAGTGGAGTCCTTTATATAATGGGATTCGGAGGCTCGAGGCAAACAAAACCTATTTCTCCAACTCGTTGTTTCGCAGTGTTTGTCATTCATTGCGTCGGGTCTAAAATTCAACTAGTCTTTGGTTTTTCGTCCTATCAGAACAACAGTCGTGTCGTGTGAGTCTACCGAGTCTTACTACCGAGTCTTACTTTCAAATATCCACACAAACCGTGTCCTACTTTCCTGAATAAACTACTTTTGAAACAATATGTTTGTCACTGTGGGGATTCTTGCTCGTTGGGCTTGACATATTTAAAAAAACAAACGAAAAAAAAACAGGTCTTTTTTAACACAGCTGACATTTTTCTTCTTTAAAGACTCGTTTTCCCTAATTCAGCATAGTGACTTTGCATTGGTCTGGAACTAAGAAAAGCGCTGTATAAATAAACTTGAACTTGCTGTGTTTGCCTCATGACGTGACCTGTATTACGATTCGTTTTTACTATGAATCTCACAGAGGGTGTTTGGTTGTGTACGTAGCTGGGATTTGAATCAAATTCAATCATAATTTAGCTATTTTAAGACAGTGGTAATCCTGAGTATTATAATACACAAGTCCTCATTCCTGCCCGAGTCTTGTTTAGTGCATCACTAGCTCAGCCAAACTCTGGCTGGCCGCCCAATCAGATGGTACTTTTAAAATAACTTTTTTTGCGAATCTGATGATCTGTGGATTTTCTAAAAACAAATCCCAAGCGATGCATCTGATCAGCTTTTAATCTTCTCCTCCACCTCCTTGCATTTTTATCATGTTTACATTGACACACACACACACACACACGCACACACACACACACACACTAAGTGTTGCTCCAGCCATTTTAATCAACCATCCCTTGCCATCATCCCATCATTCTCTGATTCACATTGAGACGTTTTCCAGGAAGCGTGAGATAATGCGTGTGTTTGTCTGACTTGCAGTTGCCCTGAGCGATGGAGTGTCTGGTCTTCTCCCTGCTGGTGCTGCTGGTGTCTGCTTCAGGACAGCTGTGCCCCAAGCGCTGCATGTGCCAGAACCTCTCGCCCTCGCTGGCCATCCTCTGCGCCAAGACCGGCTTGCTCTTCGTGCCGACCGTCATCGACCGGCGAACGGTGGAATTGCGCCTGACGGAGAACTTCATCACGGCGGTGAGGAGGCGGGACTTTGCCAACATGACCAGCCTGCTGCACCTGACGCTGTCGCGCAACACCATCAGCCAGATCACGCCGTACACGTTTGCTGACCTCAAGCGGCTCCGCGCCCTCCACCTGGACAGCAACCGCCTCAGCGTGGTCACGGACGACCACTTCCGAGGACTCACCAACCTTCGCCATCTCATCCTCGCCAACAACCAGCTGCACGACATTTCTCCGCAGGCGTTTGACGACTTTGTGGCGACTCTGGAGGACCTGGATCTGTCGTACAACAATCTGGTGGACATACCCTGGGATACGATAGGACGCCTGACCAATGTCAACACCCTCAACATGGACCACAATCTCATAGAGCACGTGCCCCTCGGAGTCTTCTCCAATTTGCACAAGCTAGCCCGACTGGACATGACCTCCAACAAGCTGAAGAAAATCCCCCCCGATCCCTTGTTCCTCCGGATCCCGGTGTACGCCAAGTCCAAGGGCTCGCCCCTGTCCTCGCTGGTCTTGAGCTTCGGTGGGAACCCGCTGCACTGCAACTGTGAGCTCCTGTGGCTCCGGAGACTCACGCGTGAAGACGACCTGGAGACGTGTGCGTCGCCTCCCGACCTCACTGCCAAGTACTTCTGGACTATCCCGGAGGAGGAGTTTATATGCGACCCGCCCGTCATCACCCGGAAGTCTCCCAAAACCCACACGATGGAGGGACAGCCCACCAGCCTGAAGTGCAAGGCCAACGGAGACCCCGACCCAGACGTCCACTGGATCTCGCCCGAGGGCCGACTGATTGCCAACACCACCCGCACTTTAAGCTACAGCAACGGCAGCTTGGAGATCAGCATCACCTCCTTGAAGGACACGGGCGTCTTCACCTGCATCGCGTCCAACGCTGCCGGGGAGTCCACGGGCACGGTGGAGCTGGTGGTGAGTCCGCTGCCCCACCTGGCCAACAGCACCAACCGCCTGCGGGAGCCGGACCCGGGTCCGTCCGACATTCTGACCTCGGCCAAGTCCACCTCCGCTGCCAGTAACGAGAGCAGGACTCTGGAGAGGAAGGTGGTTCTTGCCGAGCTCGCCTCCAACTCCGCACTGATTCGCTGGCCACTGCAGCACTTCCCCGGGATCCGGATGTATCAGGTCCAGTACAACAGCTCGGTAGACGACACGCTGGTGTACAGGTAAGAAGGCACAGGGCGTGTAGCTTCCTGAAGGTTTCAATGAATGTATATCCCGGTAGGCGTTGAGGGGTTAATTGTGCAATTCCCATAAAGACCAGCAGTCTGCTTTTAACGGATAGTGTATGGAATTAGATTAGTTATTAACGTAAATTTCGAAGAAACGAACAAAAATTCTTCAAATTTACGTTTGTTTTTAAATTTTTCTTTACGTTTTCGTTCGTAACTTTTATTTTCACTTCCGGTTTTTCGTTCGCTTTTTTTTTGCATACGTTTTTGTTCAAACCTTTTTTTTTCGCTTCATGTTTTTCGTTCGCATTTTTTTTTGCATTTGGAGTTTTTGTCCCAAGATTCACGTGGGGGCGAGCCTTTTATGATTGGATGGTGAGAATGTGATTGACAGACGCATTCACGGTGAGATCAAGTGGAAGAGGGGGAGGAGTTTAGTGAGCGCTGAAACACATTCATAATCGGAATTTTAAACGTTTGTAGTGATCTGTTAGCCCGGACAGACACGACACCATCATCATCACTGCTCCAGAAAGACAACGACGCCGCTCTCGCAGCCTGTAAAAAAGTTTCGAACGAAAGCGTATGCAAAAAAAAAAAAAACGAACGAAAAACCTGAAGCGAAAAAAAAAAGGTTCAAACAAAATAGTAAAGAAAATTTAAAAAACTAACGTAAATGTGAAGCATTTTCGTTCGTTTCTTCGAACAACTGAGACAGTTAAAACTGTGAAAAGCGGCCTAAAACTACTCATTATTATTATTATTATTATTATTATTATTATTATTATTATTATTATTATTATTATTATTAATCGAAATTTACGTTCAATATTTTTGGCATTAATCTAATTCCATAATAGTGCTGCTGCTTTTATTCAACAAGTCGTCAGTTCCCTGCTGAAAAGAGTGTCTGCTTTCTGTAAGTTGCGTTAATTGCTCAAAAGAATGTAAATTATTCTCATGTTCCCGAATGATAAAACAGCGGCGGCTAAAGCTGCAGGACGTCTCTGGTGAGATTACAGGATCTGTCTGCAGAGGAACTGTTTGTGGGGCCTGTATTCCCGAGACTGTGGGATATCAGGAATCCAGAGTGTTTGTGCTTCACTGATCATTGGAGTGGAACCGCAGGGCCAGAGAAACGGAGGATTCTTTGTGATACGAGAGGAACATGTAACGTCTGGCTGGCGAGGAAGGTGCAAATTGGGCTGTTTGACATTGCTAATGTTTGGGATCTATAGTCGCTGTCATATCTCCTCTTCACAGCGCTCCGGCATGTTTAATTAGCCTCGCCGATAGGGATTTATGAGCCACCATGTGGTTCACAACCTTCAGAGGATTGAATGCACTTAAACGAAGAGCAATAGAAACACCTCTTTCCCTCTTTATATACATTTGATCTGAATTTTTATATTATTTTTGAGTTCACACCAGGGTCAAATCAACCCACCCACTACTTTCTCAGACACAGACACACTCTTTCACACTCTCAATCCTACAACATTTCCAGACTCTAGTTCTCCTGAACACGTTCCTGGACCGTGTGAGAACAATGGGAGAGCCTGAGGAAACCCACGCAAGGGAACTGGAGACAGAAAGGCCTGGTCCAAACCTTGACGTTGAGTTGCGGACAGGTTGTCTCTACACAGGAATACGTCTGAACTCCCTAATGACATTTTGCACATGGGACTGGGGACATTTAAGAGCAGGATATCATTTCGAAAGGGAATTGCATGGCTGTTAATCTGCCGGCGGGTTTAAAGGAAAAGTAAAGCTGTCAGTTTAAAACACTGTCATAACGCCTCTATTAAATATTCAGCACAATCAGTTGCTTAAATGTCGCCCTGCTGCACATTTCGTCCTAATGGAGGCATTGAATCGTTTGTGATGCTGAATCGTTAAAACAGCTTCATACGCTAATGAAATTGTGGCCTAATTGTTACTGAAATTACAATGTAGAAAAGCATTGATTAAACGACTGTTCATAGACGTCTCTGGACTTGTGCCATTGAGTGTAAACCGGGTTGACTTTTTAATTTCCATGCTGGAAACCTAATGGCTTGAGCAGCAGACGTTTGTGTAATAACTACATGTTCTATAGTATTATAAATCCATTCCAACCGCCTGCGAAGGCCATTTGAGTTCAGAGAACGCGTCGCCATGTTGAAGACACCAGTCTGAGGTGATTCATGGTGTATGACACGGCCTGTTATCAGAGATGTTGTCCGACCAGATAACCTGTCTTCTAATGATCTTCTATTGTCTAATGTGTTGAGTCTGTGAGAATTCTTAGTTTGCTGTGGTTTTCGGACAGGGGAGGCTCCCGGTGTGTTCTTCTGCTGCCGTGGGTTCACAGATGCTCTTCAGCATTAGTTGTAGCGGGTGATATATCGACTGCTGCCTTTCTATACACACACACACACACACACACACACACAGTAAATTGATCCTTGTTTGATTGACAGTTGACACACATCACATCCACATGTATATCACACACTCGTGTAATGATTCTGGCATCCCTGGGGAAATAAAGTAATGTTTACTTACTGAACTTTAGGGTGAAAAGCCGCTCGCTCAGACATACAGCATGGAGAATTTGGCTTAGCAGCCTCGTAATGGCTTTTTTTAATGAATATTTAAGAAGCATCGTTAAACTCTGCGTTTTGCCTTTTAATTTCGGCTTTCTAAGTAATCACGATTATCCGCCGCACAGCCGCAAAAATAGCAAGTTGAGTTTTATCCCGAAATCTTAATTAGATTTGATCATGTGTCGCTTTTAAAGCAGCCGACGGATCAGGAATATCGTGTCCGTGTGAGTGAAGTGTAAAAGGCGTTAAATTCTAAAACGGTTTAAAAAACGGAGTCTTGTGGCGCAAAACCGTAGGACGTTTAATGACGACGCACCTTGTATTCTGAAAGTCAAGGTAGTTCACGAAGCCCTAGTTATATTCACCAGGCCGTTTTTGCTCTATTAGCTGCCATCGCTCTGCTGAGTCCCATCACCTCAGAATAAAGGGAAGTGGATCATTTCTTTCTAAGAGCGCACGCATCCTTCTCAAGAACCTGTACGACTCAGCATGTTCCACGGAGCCAGCAGAACCATTAACAGATGGCTAACGTGTGGACTGGGAGGCCGAGGAGACGCGAGGAATCATGACAGATGAGCTGATTAAAGCAGATCTGCCTGGTCACATTCATCAGCGCTCGTCCTTCTCGGCCTGATCGTGGCATCAGAGGAGATTAAAGGCTCCAATCAGGCGGACTGCTGGTTTACCTGTGATTGGTGCGCACGCGGTTAGCTTCGCTTGGGTTGGAAATAAACGCAGACTAACTGACAGACGGATGAAAAACGGTCGATTCGTTAAAAAAGCTACATTACAAATTTGATGCATCGTACTTACGTTTTTTCGCATTTTTGACATCAATTTTTAGACTCAAAAATGTGCCAGTTTCAAATATGCACGTGTATATATAAGGGCCCATTTAACAGAGACTAAATGACACTGGAAGGCGTAAGAATCA
>MU204395.1:483104-501857 GCA_017309775.1 Paedocypris sp. Pulau Singkep | reverse complement strand
GACGCCATTCAGCTTTCAGTTTAACAAGATCTGCTCACAATCACTGCGCTTTCTTCAGTATTAACAGCTTTATTATGCTCTTAAACCTTATTAGATTTTTGGCTCGTGAACTATAAATATGTTCACTAATTTTGACTATCATTATTTATTATAATTATTGTTGTTGTTATAATTGTGTATTGTTATTGCGTATTAGTTTTATTATTATTATTATTTGTAGTAGTCG
The DNA here is from genome assembly GCA_017309775.1 of Paedocypris sp. Pulau Singkep. Lineage (NCBI taxonomy): Eukaryota > Metazoa > Chordata > Actinopteri > Cypriniformes > Paedocypris > Paedocypris sp. Pulau Singkep. Next base: position 501,631 of record MU204395.1, on the reverse strand, counting down.
TAGTAGTGTTACTGTTATTTTAATTAAACTAATTTTATTTTACATTTGATTGTAGGTTGAACTATTTTGTTATAATTGTTTTGTTTTATTCAGTGTATTAAATGTGTTTGTGAAACTCATTTAAACTTTTTATTTATTATTCTCATTAATTAGTGACGCATCAATGATTAGTTTTATTTATTTACTCCGTCGTTGGATTATTTATTAAGTCCATCATCTAATTATGAACTCCAGCTGCTCCTCTTTTGATAAGAAAAACAGTTTTCTTTAATGTATTTTAACAAAGTTTGCAACTATTGAAGGTTAAACGCACAAATGCACAGCCCCCAGTGGCCACATTGACACACTCACTCGTTCTTTTTTTTCTTTATTTAAAAACTAAAATTCTAAAATAAACAAAAAGACAGTTAATGATCTTTTAAAAGAACAAATGTAATATAAAGGAAAAGGCAGTTAACAGTCTTTTAAAGGCCAAACTGGCTGAACTACTAATATATTACAAGAGGTAATAATAACAGCTCAGAATAATAATAATAATAATAATAATAATAATACTCAAATAAGTTTTTGGGGTTTCCTTTTACGCAATTGTAACAGTTATTGACATTTCATTTCCAAAAATACAATGTAACATTTAACACAATGTAACATTGTAACACAGTTTAAGCTTTTAATGGCTCAATAACAGAAATAAAGAGAGATTAACAGAAAAAAAGAAACGTTAGACACTTTGTAACACGGTGTAACAAATGTGTGTATTAATTTGAACATTTAATAAAGTTCGTGTTCAAGTTTATATAGCGCTTTTCTCAGTTAGAAATGCGAATTAGGAGAAAAAATATTCTTTGAAAAGAAAATTGTCCATCATCCATCTATGTTCAAAATTGTAAGAAAAAGATTCAGTTAAAAGAAACAAAAATGTCTATTATCCTTTGTTGTTCAGACTAGGAAGAAAATGACCAGAAGAAAATAAAAGGACTTTATGTCTGTCTGGAGTCGGCAAACCTTAGCAGTGTTTTAACTAGATTAATTACCTGCTTTAATTGGATCATTTGTTGTTTTTGTGTATTTTGTTGCTTTCGTCATCATGAGGATTACAAATTCTCCCATTTTTAATTATGATTTAAAGGGATAAAACAAGCAAAGAAACTACTAATATCGCTGATCCAAAATCAATATATTCTTCTGTTCATCTTAAAACTGAGTTATTGTTTATAAATGTATCATTCTTAAATGTGTAAAGTTGCTTCTTCCTTTTCTGGGTCAAGAGGAACTGTAGCATCTCAGCATCTTTGAGCTGAGCATGTCACACACACACACACACACACACACACACACACACACACACACACACACACACACACACACACACACACACACACAAACAAACACACACCATGACCTATTTTGTTTTTATGAGTGTTTTTTCTTGTTGGAAATGCAAAAATGAAACAAAATGACTAATAATGTCGCACAGGCAGAAACACACCGGGCCGCATTCTCGTTTATTTCTGCAAATCAGGCGAAATGATCTTGAATCGACTGTTGACTGTGTTGAATTCTGATCATCTGTATCTGTCTTTATCTTTTATGATGATGAGAGAAGGATAGAAAATGATAAAAAAAAAAAACAAACCCGTCCCCCCCCCCCCCCCCACACACACACACACAACCAGAAATTTATTTTCACTTGATTTAAATTACATTTTTTAGATCTTGAAATGGCTTCATTGCAGCAGTTTTTGTGACAAAATGTTCAACTCTTGTTTTCACTCTTATACGTTACTTTACTGACATTTGACGCATCGTTTGGTCACATGACAAACATTAATGTCAAACTCCCAGATAGAGCCACACAAACATCGTTAGAAAGTTAGAAAGTGAAGAAAATGAAACATTCTACTCGACGTATAGATTTATAGCGGCATAATGTGCTGCGACTTAGAAAGGAAGCAGCATAAAGTTGTTTCCTGTGGATTCGTACTTCTTAGGTTAAAACGTCACGTCCTGATTATATATTCATGTCACATTGCGCTGTACTGTAGATAATAGGAACACCGTAGATGTCCTGTGTTTCTGTTTATGTACGTTTTTATATTTTTTGTATACTCATGTTATCTTTATTTAGTATGTTTTTATTTAGTACAAATTTAAGAATTTAATTGTACAGGAAACTGTACAAATGACAATAGCTTCAAACTTGAACTGAGTAGAAAAAAAGACGCTTAGTAATATTAAGTAGTAATTTTTTTAAGGATTTGTTTGATGGATTGATGCACCACACAGTAAAGGCCTCAACATAGGTTAATCAACCTAAAAAAAAACACTCACAACTGCAATTTCTGTTGTACATTTAAATAATGAATAAATAATTTATATACTAATAAATAAAATGTACTCTGTTGTAAATGTCTCGCTGTTTGTACATTTCTCTCTGTTAAGACAAATAAAGGCATTCTTCTTTATTTGAAACATATTACAGTTTTTCCTCAAATGCTAAAACACATTTCACAAATGATCCCTGCATGTCACCCAATGTCTAAACACAACACCCGCTTCTAAAGCTACATATACGGTGTTATGGTGATGTTTGTTTATTTATTTGGTTATGGTGATGTTTGTTTATGTTTGTTTATTTATTTGTTGTATTTGTTGTTGCTGTTGTGACGTGAAATTTCCCCGCTGTGGGACTAATAAAGGATTTTTCAATTCAATTCAATTCAATATACACAACTACACATTCTCACTTCAAAACTCCAACCTTCGCACCAAAAGAGCAGCTCGAAGCTTTCAAATATGTAAACACAATTCACATTGTTGCACACTACAGCGAAACAACTGAAAACACAATGCTCGGTTGGTGAGAAGATTCCTTGATTCATAACCGCCAATAGAACTTTTGCAGTAATGCAAAGTTAGAAATTTTAGATTTCTGCAGAGGATTAGTTCTTTTGCAACTTGTGTTTTAGCAAGAACAAGTGTGTTTAGAGTTATGAGAACAGAAATTGTGTTTTGTGAATTGTGTCTTCATGTGAAACGTGTTTATGGTATTGGAGAATGATGTTTGGATTTGGTAACTGTGTTTAGATGACTGGTCATTTGGTTTAGGGGATTGGCTTTTGTGTTTTAGCATTTGAGAAAAACTGTAATTGCTTTCATGAAATCTTTTCTGTTGTGTTCTGTTCTATTCTATTCTATTTTTTTCTATTCTGTTCTGTTCTATTCTATTTTTTTCTATTCTATTCTTTTCTATTCTAAACTGGACTATTTAACAAACATGATGGGCGGCGACACCAACCTAAACAAATAAATCAACCTAAACACTCCGTGCGTCACAGGCTTTTAGCACAGAACTGCAAAGAGAAACCAGGGTCTTCCGTCTCTACAGCGACAGGAACCTCCACAATTCCCAAAGATGAAATAACAACAATTACGCCCGCTTCGGAAATCAAAGCCCAACTTTTGCGACAGACTGGCGGGGAAACACTTTGTTGTGGCTCAGTCGTCTGTTGTTTCTTTTGAGTTCTCTGATTGGCCGAGGTCTTTGATGGCCTGGAATAGCTGTGTAATGACTCCAGCCGTGGTCCTAATATAACAGAGGAGGACGCGGCTCCTGACAGCATCCAGATGAAGCGTGTCTGAGTAATGAACCGAGCTGCAGAGGGGTTCGACAAACGTCATCCTCAGTGGGAAAAACAAAGACGCTTTCCTGTCGAACACAACAGAGGCGAAACACTTCAAACGTGGCGTCGCAACCGATTGGCAGGAGTTGCAGGCTTTTTGTTCCTGAATCCGACTTTGTTCGCTCCCGTTTGTGTTTCGCTTCTTCCACAATAGAGTCTTCACCTCAGTGGATTGGAAACATTATCACGAGGTGAAGTGTGACAGATACAATGTTGTGTGCTTAAAGTGTGTCAATTGTTATGAACGGATTACTCTATGATAAGAGGAGTTCAAAAAAACCAACTGTGATTTGTAAATTGTGATTTCTCTCTTTAGCCACTTCGCAGTCTGTAATGGGACATAAAATGGAACAATTGGGTTTATGATGACTAAATGAACAAAGGACAGTGTTCTCACCCATCTCCGTCTCTTCCTCTCGTCATGTTTGGTGGTTTAAAGTTGTTTGCTCACTTTAAGTTCCATTATCGGTTTCTTGCGCCACCTCAGATCCACACGGGCAGGACACCAGATGTTGTGTCGACTACTGACACTCGTGAGCCAGATACGCTTCTGTGCTTTCTGAGGGATAAAGAGAAGCCTCTAACGGGCTGCATGGATTTGAATAAGGTGACATTTTACCTCGGATAACCTTTTACAAAAGCACACAAATGCAGGAAAAACACGGTGTTTGTTGAGGCTGAGCGCTTATCTGCAAGCATACGGTGACTAGCCGGGGTTCGCAACATCTCATTCTCTTCTGTCGAGGAACTCGAGTTACACAAATCTTCAAGACGTTCTCTATCAGGTCACCTGACACTGTGTCCAGTACTGACTCTAGGGTTTCCCGCTTTCCAAGCTTAATCCCCTGCGCAAAAAGTCTCTCGCCTCACAAGACTTCAGGCAATTAGCAAACTGGCAGAGAGTGAGAACCTTTGCCAAGACTTGGAGCTCACCTCGTACCCAAAAGGTGGTGATTTGTCAAAAGTATTGTGAGTAAAGCAAAGTAAAGTAATGTGTAGGTCCAAGAGACTACCTGGCATGAGGGACTTGCTCCAGGGGAAACAGAAATTGTCACGTGAGGATGTAAACTCAAAAGACACAACTACTACTAGTACTTCTTTGACTTGGGAGAAAAAGGGGCACATGTGCCCAGGAGACCAGGAGATCAGTCGCTTGTTCAATGTGCTGAGCGGATTACAGAAGTGTTTACCAGAATAGAAGCCAAAGCTGAAACTCGAGTGATAGTCAAAAGATGGATGTATTTGCCGTCTTGATAAACAAAGAAGATGCGAGTGGGTATCAAGCCTGCACCCGGAGTGTAGAGCCTAGTGAAGGTGTAAGGTGGAGATGCTGTTAGCTCTGAGGGAATCTCACTCTTACTGATGTCCAAGGGTCGAATTGTCCAAATGCAACACTCTGAGAAAAGCGATCCATAATGTTCAGTGTGCAAGTCATGTGGGTCCTGCTAGACAAGGGCAGTTGTGTCCATAATTCGATGGACGATAAAGTCTCTCGGATAGTCTGTTTGGGCACAGCTGTTCCTTTCTACTGCTCTCTGCCAAAAATCTGATCAAAGTGTCTGAAGCTCTCAGTTCTGTCCGGGCGTGTGCACAGGGAACTTTTCTAAGATCTCTCCGAGAAAAGAGAGAATTGATCCAATGGGACAACTTACTCGGATCTTGTCACTCTGGTGACACGAGTTGGCAAAGCTCAGCCACTTCCTGCCAAATGACCATGTTTTCTCTGGCCTACGTGATAGTTTCTAGTAACGCCTGAGGCTGTTTGCCCATCCACTAGCCAGACAATGAGGATTCAACAGGTCTGCAGGTCTGTTCTGAGAGGAGGTCTCGTGGAAGGGGAGTTAGTTAGGTTCTTGAGCTCAACAGCCGGCCGATGTTTTTCAATGAGGGTTTATTTTGTTCAAGTACTAACCGAACAAACAAACTTGTGCATTTTTTAGCCGCAGTAGTGCCAGCAAGGCTAGTCTCTTGATGCTAGGACGTTTACCTCAGGGATTTACACTTGCATTTTGCACCATTTCTTTCTGATTAGATGAGTCTTTCCCCCTCTTTACTCCTGTATCTGCCTTTCTAAAATACTCTTGACCTGATGGCAATTATCTTTAATCAGTGTGAGATGTTCACCCAGCTAAATCTTAATTTAGTAGCCCGTTATTTCCCCGTTCCCATCAATTTATCAGCCATTCAATCTCACTGTGGCTTTCTGTTTCTGTCTTCTACCGCAGGATGATTCCCTCCACCAGCTTCGACTTCCTGGTGCAAGACCTGGTGTCTGGACGGGAGTACGACCTGTGCGTGTTGGCGGTCTACGACGATGGGATCACGGCACTGACGGCGACTCGTCAAGTGGGCTGCGTCACGTTTGTCACCGACACGGAGTTCAGTCAGTGCCAGTCCCTGCGCAGCCATTTCCTGGGCGGCACCATGATCATCATCATCGGGGGCATCATCGTGGCCTCGGTCCTGGTTTTTATCATCATCCTGATGATCCGATACAAAGTCTACAGTCATCATGGCGCGGACTCCGGGAAAGGAAGCGTCGTGATGAGTTTGCGCTCTCAGACTAATGGAGGACAGGCGGCCGGACAAGTGCCACACTCCAACTCCAAAGTCACGGAAGGCCCGGAGCCTCCAGGAGCCGGTTCAGGAGCCGCCGCCTCCAGCTCAGACTCTCGAGCCGTGGCTCTAGTCACAGACTCTGAATCCACCGTGCAGATTTCAGACGTTTCTTCTGAGGACCTAGTCTCTCCTACACACAGGCACCACTCTAGGACTTGTATAGAGCTGCTGAGAAGATCCTCGTTGTCAGCCAAGGACGGTGTCAGCCTGGAAGCTTCAGGAGGTATGTTTCTCACGCCAGAACCAATCGATTTCTGACATTGCCAATGCGTCATTAGAACTAGGGGGAAATGTTGTCTCATGCTAGACAAATTGTCTGTTGTCGAGCTGTTACACTTCATCAGCTTCAACGTGATACGACATTAACTATTATTATAAACATTCTAGCAATTTCTGTGTGCTACTAGTGTTGCGATTACAACACAATAAGGAATCAGTGAACCTTCTGCACGGTTTGAACACGAAATAAGAAAAACGAATAGGTTTTACTTGCAGGGCTCAATCGACTGCGATGGAACATTTACGTTTGCTTGTGACGCAAAAATCAAATGTGTGCGACCAAAAAAAAAACGCTGACAAGTTCAAGTACCGTACAAGTTTATTTATATACCGCTTTTCTTAGTCCGAGACCAACGCAAAGACGCTATGTGGAAAAAGTCTTTAAAAAGAAAAATATGAGTTCAGAAACTAGGGGGTAAAAAAGCTGTCAGTTACCATGGCAATGTTTTCATGGAGCCGTTCAAGTTCATACGCTTGTACAGTTTGTTTAAACTATAATATCAATTCAAACCTAAAACAGTGAATCTAATTGCAGTCGAGTCTGAAGCGCACACAACTTTTCTCATTTTGTGTTTGTAAGGTAGATTCTTTACAAAATGTATTATAACGTCACCAATATTGTAGCATGGATCCTTACACCTCTAATATCTAATTGCGTATTCACATAATCCTAATAATATTATGAATAATTCAATTAGTTTACAAGCCACATTTTAGCTGGCTTCTTCGAACACCAGCCGCTTGAAGAGCATCTGTATTGATTTCTAGAACTTCCAACAATAGACCTCCAGTCCGAGTCAATGAGCCGGGTCCAGCTATTCTAAACCAGTTTTTCCTTGGCAGAATCTAGATTTATGGCTCCAATCAGGTAATTGCAGTTTCTAGATGAAAGCTCCTGGAATTCCAGGAGATCTCATCCTTAAATCATTAAATCGATATGGTTCCTTCACTCAGGACCTAGTGATGCAGATAGTTGGACTTCCAGGCGTCAGTCACCCAGCAGCTAATGGTCAGGAATTAAAACTAATCATCGGGTGGTAAAGTGAGCAGAGGACGAGTCACATCGTGTTGTCCTCGAGAGCAGCTCTAATGGAGGGAAAGTCCGGCCTGGAACACACGCTCTGCTCTCTAAACGTGGAGTGATGGTGGACGGTGCGAGTGAAGCTCCAGAGAGCGATTACACACGCCTTGATGGGATTCAGGTGGAAGATCCATAATTGCGTTTTTTTTCCCCGCCAGAAACGTTTTAAAGAAGGCACTTTTAACACAATTTAGAGGATGATAAAGTTAGCTCCTTTGCATCGCCTATTCAGCCCAAACTATTTTATAATTTAAAAGTAAAAAGGAGTTGGAACCTAATGTGAAGTCAGAGTTGGTTAAGTTACTTTAAAAAAGCTAATTACTAATTACTTATTACTTTACCATTTTGTAATTGAATTACTTTTCTAATTACTGTGTCTGAAAAGTAGCGTAATTACCTAATGAGCAACTTAACCAATTACTTTTTTAAATTCCATTTAAACCAGTGGTTCCCAACCTTTTCTTGTTTGAGGCACCCTTATAAGGAAATAGATATTTAAAATCTACGTAGCTTTTTAATTATTATTTATTTATTTATTTGTTTCATTTCGAGAGTTTGCATGCAACAACACCTTATACCTAGTCCTAGATGATATGAGAATTAGGGATGCACCGAAATGAAAATTCTTGGCCGAAACCGAAAAGCGAAAAAGAGGAAAGCCTGGCCGAAAACCGAAACACAGAAACAATTGCATTTATTGCTATGATGGTTTAGTAACTTTACTAAAATAAAGGCATTGCAATTGCATAAATTAATAATGGAGTTTCAAAGAATAAATGAAATAAAATGTGTTACAAATATGCAAATATTTATCAAGCATATTGCAACACTCGAGTATAAAATATAATTCAAACTAAAATGTAATTCAATTCGTCACTTTACTTTTTCAGTGAATTACAGTAACACGTCACACCCAAAACTGTGTGTAGTGGATAAAGCTTAGAGTAATAGAGAAGAGTTGTGTAAAGTTCTGTTCAAATCAGTTCATCGAAGGTTTGTGTAAGTAATTCCTACAAGGACAAAACGTCGACGGGTTTGAATCCATTGAGTTGCTATTATACAGCATCTGTCATTATCCAGTGGTCCGAGAAAATCCACAACGGTTCCTGACGCCTCGTCCACGAAGCTGAAGCTCTGAACACGAGTTCATTCCGCAATCAGCAGCTTGACAGTGATTCCGCTCTTCCTCGAGCTTTGTCAGAGAAACAAGCTGTGACCTCGACAGAGAAACGCCTGACGTGTGGGTCACGAGCATTTCTCCAGCGTGTGTCCTGTCACAGTCTGTCCGCTCCTCAACACTCTGTCTGTTCCTCAGACACGCAGAGCGACGACAAGAGGTTTCCGCGCGACTGGAGCGACTTTAAAATTTGATGACTTCGCCCGCTGCCCGCAAGAGGCAGCCAATCATCACCCTGACGGGTAAAGCCGCCTCCCACTTACACGCTCAAACATCTTTGACGAATCATTTATCAGCGTTCATTTGTAGCACGTTCAGTACTGGACGATGTGATCTCCCAAGCAAAAATTAATGAACGCAAAGTAACGCAAAGTAATTACAAAGTAACGCGTTACTGTGATTAAAACACTTTTTTACTGAAAAAGTAATTATGGACGATTTGATCTAAGCAAAAAATAATGAACGCAAAGTAACGCAAAGTAATTACAAAGTAACGGATTACTTTAATAAAAATACTTTTTCACTGAAAAAGTAATTATGGAAGTAAATCACTTTTATATAATGCAAAACAAATCTTTTCTGGGTCATTTAATTACAGTTACTGACAATGTGCTTGCATTACATTGTGAAATAAATCAACTGGCTGAATATCATTATTTCTTTTTATTAATTTTTCTTCTTATGGTCAAAGTTACGTTTTCCAGCTTCAATGTCCCATTGGATGAGTTCTTGCATCATTACAATGTTTAAGAAATATTTAGTTGTAACTCAGTTACCTTTCAGACACAGTAATTAGAAAAGTAATTAAATTACAAAATTGTCAAGTAATTAGTAATTTGTTACTTTTTTATAGTCCAGTGTAGGGTGAAGCGCATTAGAAAGTAACACATTACTGTAATTAAAATACTTTTTCACTGAAAAATGTAATTATGGAAGAAAATCACTTTTTCAATGAAAAAGTACCGCAAAAAATCATTTTTGGGTCATTTAATTACAGTTACTGACATAAGCTTGAATTACATTGTTAACTGTCAACTGGCGGAATATCATTAATTAATTTTATTCTTTTTTCTTCTTATGGTTAAAGTTACGTTTTCCAGCTTCAATGTCTCTATTGGATCAGTTCTTGCATCGTTACTTTTTTGAGAAAAATTTAGTTGTAACTCAGTTGTCCTTTCAGACACAGTAATTAGTAATTAGTTACTTTTTTAAAGTAACTTGCCCGACACAGGCTGTGACAGGTCTAGACTGTAATGATTTTAGTCAGAATGTGTAGCAATAGAGGATAAGAGAGTTTTTCAAGCCGTGTCCAGGTCCAGATGCTCATGCTCACTGGCACGTCTACTGTAGTCCGGAGATTAGGCCATTTGGCTTCAAGGATTCTCGAGTTTTACTTCCAGACGTTCTGTTTTACTGAGACCTTCTCTCTTCACGTTGCTTCCGGAGGGTTTTGATGATCATCAGCATCTCCATCTCTCTCTCTCTCAGGGCCCGAGGGTCTGTAACGGGGCATCGCTGGTCTCCACACACACACACACACAAACACACACACACACTGGAGCTTCTCCTGAGCTTCTCTCCTCACACCGGATTCGCAGGAACCCGTCTGGTGATGGGCGGGACACGTCGTGATTGGATATAAAGGCACAGAGACTCCTCTGGGTTGGGAACGCTTTGCCCTGGACAGTGTTCCTACACTTTTGCTGCCAACGACTCTTTTTTTTTATGGACTTTCACTGGAACAGGTGAGTACAGATTTTCAGCGCCTGTGTTTTTTTTTTTTTTTTTTTTTACTCCGTAAAGCACACTGAAGTTTTCCGTTGCGTTTTTAGAACAATATCTGGAATTATTCTAAGACGTTGTGTGTTCAGAATAAACTGTGAACATCTCTAAATAAACCGATGATTGTGACGTTTCCCAGTTTTTTCCCAAGGAAATTACACACAAGTTATTACACACAAAAAAAAAAACACAAGTTGCACATTTTCATTCAACTTGATTTTCACTTCAGTCTGATCGGCGACAAGAAGTCAATCGCTGGGAGTTTGCGACATTTCTTAGAAAGGAAAGTCCTTAGTTAGGCAATTTTTTTAGAATTACGTTTTTTTTTCAGAATTTTCTAGAATTAAAATTTTAGAAATTTTTAGAGTACGATGCAACGTTTTCCTTTCACTGAATACAGAACGTGAAGCAACAGAGATTGAAAGGCGTCTATCGTTTGAATAAATAACACGGCAAAGAAAAAAGAAATCGCCACGAGGGAGAGAATCAGTCAGAGCTACAGGAGCAGTACAACAGAGCGTCAGTAATCAGGAGGTTTAAAGCAGCACATTAGCCAGTCAACAAAAGCCAGCGCTGGAGTAACTAAACCAATAAAGGAGAAGAAGGAGACGAGGAGTCAGAGACAAAGCAAACACACTGAGCGTAGTGGGAACTGTGGGAATAACGGCCCCGATTAACCCAAAGACGGAGATGGTGACTATTGAACTTCTAGTGTTTGCGTTAAATTAAACCGCATTAAGTGATCAGCACAATTCACCTCCACACAACATTAGTCTCGTGTCAGTGTGTCGATTCTGTTGAACCGCTGATTACTTTTGACTACAACTGGCTAATGTGTATTCTTTCTTTAAAATAGTCACAAGGTCGCAAAACCAAACACTGAAATTGTAGTTGCCCTGGATTAGATGAACAAATAGGTGAAATTATTAGAAATCAAAGACAAGAAGATGCATTGCAAGTGATATTTCTAGAAACAAAAAAGACAGATCTGCTTTCGACAAGTGCGAAGCCCAATCTACGCCTTTTACATATTTACAAGTTTACATATCGTTTTTTACATCAAAATGTTTGGAGATGAGTCCAAAAGAGTGAGTGTGAAGGTGATTGTGTGTGTGTGTGCCACTCAGCGAATGATTGGCCAACAATTCAGAGTGTGTAAAATGGCCAGCGTGTGTGTGTGTGAGTGTGTGTGAGTTTTGTCAATGTGGCCACTAGGGACCGTATTTAAACTAAAATTAACTCATCTAATGAAGTCACACACAAACCCGGAGCAGTGGGCAGCTTTAAGGCGTGGCACCCAGGCAGCATATTGGGGTGTGTTTCCAACTAAACTACTTTGTTTTTGTCCATGAACACCAAAGTTTGGGATTGGGATTCGAACCGGCAGATCCAATTTCCGACCTCTCAACCACAAATGCCATGAGTTGCCCATGACCCAGTCTCCCCGAGACCTCGAAATGGAAAAGTAGTTGGTGATTATTCGTAAAGTCTGATGACATCACCTGATAGTCATATCATCAGTGACTGTTGTGCTCACAAAACTCCGGCCAGCTTATATTACCGCAAATCTCCTAAATCTACAAGGGATAATTTGCATATTTAGCTCCTTAACTATGGAATGCTCTGCCTAGTCCAATTACTGACTCAGAATCAGTCAATTTAAGTCTAGACTGAAGCCGTGTCTCTTCAACGAAGCAGATATTATCCTGTTATAATAACATACAGAGTAAGTTAATATAATCGAATAGAAAGGCTGCGTAGTCTAGTGCTCGGGAACCGAATCACACCTGCACCTCCAAAAACTGTCAGAATCTTTCATTTATACTCGGAGTGGAGTGAATCAACAGCAGTTAATGAGTGTGACTTGCCTAATGAGACGCGAGGACATGAAGAAACAGCTAAAGAAGCGTGTGATGTAGTTGTGACAGTCAGCGAGGCTCTAAACAGCAGCTGACAGGGAAGTATCGGCAGAGCAACAGCTACAGCCTCACTCCTCTATTGATCCCAAAATCAAAGCTTCAGCTTTTCATGACTTTGAGAAACGAGAGCAGTTAAAAGTTAGATGGAGGAAAGTTAAAGGCAGAACCAAGATGGATGGAGTTGTTTATTCAGCACTTCAATGGGGCTGAAGCCGTCAGGTGATCCAGTCTTGATTCCGTCAGCTGATGGAATTGTTAACGTGGAGATCCATGCGTGGCACGTTGTCATGTACTTACAAGCAAATAATACACACAAGTTCAATTATTTTTGCTAAACTTCAATCGTTGGCTGAAGAGTAAGTTCAAGTTCAAGTTTATTTATATAGCACAAATTTCTTAAAGGGACAGTAATCGGAAAAAATCGACCTGGGAAAATGTTCTGAATTTCGACTTTGATTATTTTTCGATATTTCATTTGATTATTTTTCAATGAATCACCCAGCCCTAATCTAACAGACTACGAGTACAATCAAAGACTTTAATATTAATAGTTCAAAACCCCCAAAACATCTCATGAGTAAACGGTTTTAGACTGGAGTTGCAGAGATGTAAAAATTACCTGAAAATCACAAGTATCTGATTTAAATAGAACTTGCGTGTTTTACTTGTACTGAATTTAGGCACAAAACCAATAAATGTGGAAAAAAAGAATCTGTTTGTTCACGAGGTTTTATTTCATAATATAAGAATGAAATTTGACACCTCAATATTTCAAATTGGCAGAACAAAATATGTATGTGCAAAAAAAATTTGCTGATTTCACTATACGATAGTGTATAAGCTACAAGTCTATACGATTGTATATTGTAGACAATTATAAAAAAAAATATTGTAGCTCTTCAAGCACAGTAAAATAAAAGAAGCCACATTTAAAGAAGCAAAAACGTATCCTACTTAATTGCCATTTTACAAACCTGCTTTTTCAGCTTTTTACGAAACTATTAATTTGATAAAGAGAGATGCACTGCATCATTAAAAGTCTTTGGAGCATTAATTTGAAATTGGATCCCTTAACATTACATATAAAGTCTGTTAAAATGTGCATGAAGAAAAAAAAAATCTAACTTTTGTAGCAACATTTTGATACTGCCCCTAGTGGCCGCATTGGCAAACTCACGTTACTCAACTTTATATTAGGTGGTCCGGCCGCTGAAAGCTGACCATTTAAAACTGTCAATTTAAGGAAAGATTGAGGCTTTCGACCCTTTTGCCTCTCGCGCGCAGGGTGCACTGACTTTATGACTCCGCCTCCGAACCGCATCCCTAAATCTGTGTCGCTGCCAATAAACATGTCATGCCAGGCGAATGGCTGATGCCAAACCATCTCCCCTATTCTCCTGCAGATAATCCATCATCCTCGTGTGGAAGGAAAAAGGAAGGAAGTGTGTGCGCAGACTACTCGCAGAGTTTTTTTTTGGAAAAAGCAAAATACCGAGGTAAAGAGATAGACAAGAATTCATAATAAATAAATAAATAAATAAAGTTCAACACTTCGTCTGTATCATAGTTCCAAGATGTGATTGGCCACGTTGTAGGTCAATCGTGCTATGAATGGCATGGACCTGATGCTCATGATCATGTGACGCGCTCTGAGGATTCTGGGTAATGTAGTCCATAAGCCCCTCCCTCAAAGTGTCCACGTGGCGCCATACAGTCCGACAAGTATTGTTCTCCAGCTAGATCCTCCTCATCCTCACTCATCCATCAGATGGCCAGATGGAGAAGCTCCATTCATCACGCTGTGGAGGCGTGCTTTACACCACTGCATTAGAGGCTTTGCATTAGACTGGGTGATGTATGACTCGGCCGCAGCTGCTCGGCTATGAAAACTCGTGCTATAAAGCTCCCTCGCTTTCTTCTTCTTCTACTTGCTCAGTAAATCCAGGTTCGGAGGTCTGGAGCCATCGGCAGAAGGTTGGCGTCAGTCCGAGTTGATGCTCTTCCAAACATCTTCACTTTCTCCTCCGTGTATGAAATGCTGAGATCTTGGACTAAGAACACTTCAAAAGAAAGGAACCGTGTTGCATCATTTCACGTTAGTTCACAGATGTTTGTAGGTGCCGTGTGCCATTTAAATCTTGTGCAAACAAACCGAAACGAGTAAATCCAGAAACGAGCGTTCAGATGAATAGAAGTTTGGAAAATTCACTATGAATATTCAGAGTGAGTTTGTTCAAGTTCAAGTTCAAGTTCATGTTCATTTATATAGCGCTTTTCTCAGTCTGAGATCAACGCAAAGACGTTATGTGAAAAAAAAGTGTTTGTCGATAGAGAACTGTCGATTCTTTATATGAGTTTTAAACATTTGCAAAAGTGTGTCTGTGTCCTGCCCTGTGATTGGCTGGCCTCAAATATAGGGGTTGAGTCCCGCCTACAGACGCAGGGTCGCAGTGATTGGCTCCAGCTCCTTTTGGCCGAAAAGTTAATGAGTATTATTAGTACTGTATTGTATTTTAATTAGAAGATAATATTGTTAACGTTGCAATATATTTTTACATTTAATGAAAAACTCGCCACAGTATCAATGCATTTATTTATGAATTATTTTTTTGCTGAAGCAAAAATCATTTTTAGAACAGTTAGGGAGAAACAGCACATCATACATCATTCAGTATTTCCCTGAAATGTTTTTGTGAAAAATCATATCTTCATGCCAATAATATTCAGATAAGCTCAGTAAACATATTCTGCTAATAAAGACAATTATGCAAAGATTAATTACTTATTTGCACCGCAAAAATGACACCAACAAGAGCAGATTTGAGAGCTGATACTTAATAAGTACCTACTTGTAAAAGACATGTCATATATTAAAATTAATGTGTGGTTTAAATGTATGCACATTTTTAAGCAGTTATTTATAAGTCAGTTATTTAGTTTGCCTATTCATCCAATACTTTGTGAGATAAAGCAAGTGACTATATACACGGCATCTCTGGGCATCACAGACCAAAAACGGTGTTGAAGCGAATATTTCAACTGAGAAATAAAGGTAAAGGTGTGGAATAACCTTTTCTCTTAAGCACAGACTGCAAACATCTAAGAACTGGTTTGGGAATAGGAATGTGGTGCTAATCTCGTCTAATACAGACTTCTTGTCTGTACAACTGATTTGTTCTGTTCTGTCACGTCTTGATGTGCCAAATAATAAAAGATTTGGAAGAACTGAAAACAAATTTGGCTGAGAGATCTGGACTGCAGGAGCATTTCAGTAGTTGGAACCTTCTACGCAGCCATGGTGTTGTTCTGATATGTGGTCTGGTGTTGCCATATTGCAAACGCAATCTTCTGCAAGAGATGATATCTGGATCAGAACAGACGTTGCTCTAGAACTTCAATCTTCAATATAATTTCAGCTGTGATGTCTTTACACGTGTAAGATGCCCACACTCTCACCCCAACACCAGGTGCAAGCTTATGAACTTGCCTTCTTTATTACAGATGACATGGCGTCCCAATTTAGAACTTCAAATTAGATTTGTCTGACCACAGAACAGTTAGCACTTTGCCACCTGGTCAGGTCGTTAGGCTTGGTGGAGTTCTCCTGGATGGTCAGTCGGACATAGACTGTAAATCAGCTGATAAGTACAGACAGGCCAAGCAAATCGCTGCCCGAGGCAAAAGCTCAGCCTCAAAACGTCTACCTCAAAGAGATTCTGGCAAACTGTGAGGGGAAAGTTCCCTGTCAATCCTGTTTACTGTGAAAGGGGGGAACCACTCAACTGGGGACGCACTACCTCAACACTTCTGACACGAGTCCCACAACAGAGACTGTCGTGGCCAACACGCTTATGCAGCTTGGCATGAAGGTCACGGTGATTGCCTCGGAGTGGCAGTGGACCACAGGCGGTGTTCCAGCTAGAGAGGGATCACACTCCTCAGGCTCCCAACTAGAGTCTACGCCAGGCTGCTGGAGAGGAACCTTGAGCTGTGGGGCTGTGGAACATTGGACCAGCTCTACACCCTCACAGGAGAAAATTCACCACGCCATTCTCTGTTTTGTAGAATTAGTGAAGGTGTTTGACTGTCTCCCTCACAACATCCCAAGGAGTCTTCGGGAGTATGGAGGGTAAGACTTCTCTATAAAAGCGCTGTATAATCTGTGTATGACCGGAGCAGGAGTTTGGTTTGCATTTCCAGTCGGAAGTCAAACTTGTTCCCAGTGCATGTCCAACTCCGCAGGATTCCTAGACGCTGCCAATGAATGGAAGGAATCTGGCCTGGGGACCACAGGATTTCATTCCTGCTTTTTGCAGATTGGTTCTTGCTGGCTTCTTCAGACCAGGCAGTAGCAGCACTGGGGTGGTTTGCAGCTCAATGCGAAACGGCTGGGATGAAAATCAACACCCTGGAGTCCGAGGCCATGATCCTACACCAGAAAAGGGTGGTTTGCTCAGGTTGAAGGGGAGATTCTGCATCAGTTGAAGTATCTTGGGGTTGTGGTCCAGTGGTAGGGCACTTGGACCCGTGTCCGAGAGGTTGTAGGCTCACATCCCCCTATAGCTGGTTCTGCAACTGAGTGTTTTTGGGCAAGACACAGAACAAAGCTTTAAATATACCAGCCAATCTGAGTTCCAAAACTCACCTGTGAGCTTTTGATCATGGACAAGGTCAAAAGCAAAAGAACAAGGTCACGAATACAAGAGTTTCCTTCGCAAGGTCCAAGTGTTCCACACATAATTTGTTGATAGTTTTCCAAATAAACAATCGGTTTAGGAATCAGGTATGATATTAATGCATAGATTCACTCTTACTTTGTTGAGCAAGTCGTGCTTCTTAAAGTCTCCATGTTCTTGTGTCTTTAATGATTTGTTCAGCAAACGATTAACAATTCTTTCTCTCTCTCTTCTCTGTTTAGCCAACACAAATTGGCATTTCTGCGTAGAGTTGGATTGTTCTCCCAGTTCTTGCGTGTTTCCTCCAGGCCTACGGTTTACTGACCCAGGTGTTTATCAACTATATTAAACTGAACTTAAGCCTAGAAATGTGCCCTTAGTTGTAAGAGAGTTGCATTTACAATTGACGTAAATAGGTAACTAATGGAACTTTGGTCACTAATTAAATTACCATTTACATCAGTTTTCTAGAGGATTCCATCAAGATTGGTTATTAGACTGGTAAATTACCGATGCAAGACAACATTATACATGTGCCAATACTCAACAATAAACCAAATCAACATTATCAATCGCCAAATCTCAGTGGCAGTTACTGTAGTTGTGGTCCAATGGTAGGGGACTAGTTGTGTCTAGGTTCCAGGTTTGAATCCTTGGTCAACACACTGATCACCACTGCTCCGGGTTTGTGTGTGTTCACTGGATCTTGTTTGACCCAGAAATGGAAAAGTGGTTCAGAACACCATGTATGGAAAAAATGAAGTCTTGCTTGATGAACTCTGTAATTGTCCCAGCTTGTGTTCTCGTATCTGTAAACATGGAGTTGAAGAACCCGTGACATTATCCGAGTCGAACCCAGTTAACTTACTTTTTTGATTCCATCTGGACCATTTTGAGATACGCAAGTGCTTTTGTCTGGTTCTCTCAAGGCCGAGCCGAGAACATCCTGGTCTACCAGACTCCACTCGCCCTGTGTGTTTCCCTTCTGCTCCAGCGACTCTGCTGGTGTAATAGATGCGAACAGTTTACATGCTCAGAAACGCCTCGTGCTGGACCTTCCCTGGTGCGTCATTTGCATAGCGGACTGCTGTTTTATTAAAGAGCTGGAGTCGTGTGAGCTGAGACCATCTGCATCCGCCCCAGGCTCTTCACCCAACCAGTCACAGCACTAGCTGATCTCAGACCAGTGAAGATCAGTCTGGATTACACAGCAGAGACTATAGTGCTGCTGGACCCGAGGCGTGACTCTGTCTGTCTGTCTGTCTGTCTGTCTCTCTCTCTCTGTCTCTCTCTCTCTCTCTCTCTCTCTCT
>MU204395.1:448680-476535 GCA_017309775.1 Paedocypris sp. Pulau Singkep | reverse complement strand
AATATTCTCTTAAAAATACTATTTTTTCTTTATTTAACAAACCTAACTTGTGACTCGTATCATTTTGATATCGTTTTACTTGAGTAATAGATGACAAAAAGTGGATTCCAGTGGTCAGGACTTAATTTCCCAAGATCCTTTGCTCTCCAGTCAGACTCCGCACATGCTCAGAGCAATAGTTTCAAGCTCAGGCCTGTTTCTCTCTGTTTATCGGACGCCGTGTGAAGAGAAAGGATTATTATTCTCTGTTTATTATTATTATTATTATTATTATTATTAAATAGGGGCTTATATTTACGCGCATATTTGACATCGGCGGTCACAAGCACCTCACAAGTTTTTGAGCGTCGAAAATTTGAAAAAAATAGTGTCGCTTATATTCGCAACACATGCAAATACGGTAGTTACTAGTTACTTCTTATAAATAGTAACTGAGTTAGTAATTGAGTTACATTGTTAAAAATGTAACTACCCTAACCCTAACCCCACCCATCAGCAGTTAAGCTCCGCCCCACAAACACACACACCAGAGAAAATGAAGATGTTCCACTTGCGCTCTTACTCTGTAGTCAATATTTGTCTTTACTACGTGTTTTATTTCCTCGTGAGTGGAAAGTGTGTGATCGGATAAGCCGACAGAGTTTACGTGTTTAAATAAAAGGTTAAATTCCTGGACAAAGATGCTCTTTTTTGGATTAATTTCTTCAATTTCTTCATTGCAAACCCTGCGCTCGGAGGACAACCGCAACTATAGCAACGTCGCATTTTTGTCAGCATCAGTAAAAAAGCAAAAACAGCGGAAAAGTAATTATACAAGATTACTTGTAACTGTAAAAAGTAACGCCGTTTATTTACAACGCCGTTATTCCCGTAACAATCTGGATAATTCAGCCAGTCTTCTGAGATAAACACAGTCCCAATTAAAATAAATTAAAATAAACCAATTGATATAATAATAAGTAAATAAATGTGATTCTACAAGGCGGTGAAACCTACAGAGAGGATTTGAGTTGGAACTAGTCTTTTCATCTGAAGGTTTGCGTTTGAAGACGACAGTTCTGACCGTGTTCTTCAGGAAACTCTGACGTGTAACAGTAGATCCTGTTTAACGCTTCATCTGCTTCATCTGAGACGTGACGCGGAAAGCAGTTTCTTCCTTTAATGGCCGTTTCCTTTCGTAATGTTGAGTCACTCACAGTGAAACTACTGCAAATATAGAAAATATATAAGGTTTATCATCTAACGTGTGTGTACGTCTGTGCTCTATATAACCACTTCCTAAACACAATGGTAAATGTATTTACTTCAACGGCACAAAGATACTGTAACATGTCACGCTCTCTCTCTCTTTCCTTACCTCTACTCTTTCTCCTTTATTCTCTCTCTTTCTTTCTTTACTTCTCTCCTCTTTCTCTCTCTCACTGTCTCTCTCTCACTTGCTCTCTCACTCTGACTCTCTCTGTCTGTCTCTCTATATTTCTTTGCCTCTCTCTCTTTCTCTCTATATCTGTCTCTCTCTTTACCTCTCTCCTCTTTATCCCTTATTCTCTCTCTTTCTCTCTCTATCTCTCTTGCTCTCTTTCTGTCTCTCTCTCTCTGTCTCGCTCTCTCTCTTTACCTCTCCTCTTTCTCCCTTGTTCTCTCTCTCTTTCTTTCTCTGTCTCTCTCTCTCTCTGTTCACCTTTCTTACACACATCTTGTTTGTGATTAGATTGATTTATTTAAGACAATCATCATAATAATAAATACATTAAAAAATGAATAATAAAGCACTTCAGAAGTTTAAAATAAACAGGGCGATTGATTGGACTTTGCACTTTACTTGCAATTGTGTGATAAATGCATTTTGTTTCACGTAATTTAAATTACATTTTGGAATAATTTGGGTGATTTTTTCCCCCGGGTGAGATCACCAACGTTTCTGATTCTATTTATTTAATAAAAGCGAACACATTAACGTTTTGCCTTGTTTTTCCGTCGACAACAAGTTATTTTGTCACGTGACTGAAGGAAACGCAGAGACAATTGAGCCACAAACAATGTGGATGTTTTATTTATCGTTTTTGAGTCGTCGTTCAGGTTTCAGTCGACACACACAGAGTCTCTGAAGACGCTTGAAAAATTCAGAGCGTAAACTCAGTTCCATTGGCCTGAATAAAGAAAAACTGGAAAACTGCCTGTCTTCTTCTTCTGATGCTGAGGAACGCTGTACAAGAACCTTTCCTTTAAATGCATTAATAGGCTTTTCCGAATCCTCCCCGTGGCTCAGTGTTCACATCAGTCTGTTTCTCTGTCCTGATGAACGACTGATGAACTAGACGGATGCAGAACAACATCTCTAGAAAGAGAACCTTTATTGCAGTGATGTGGCTTAGAGTTGGGAAGTGATGGTTGAAAAATATCATTTAATACAGAGAAATCCAAAAAAAAAAAAACAAAAGCACAGAATTGTCATTGTCTCTGTACGTGTACTTTGCACAATGACAATAAAGTTGAATCTAAATCTAAATCTTAACTCAACTCAAGTCAAGAAAACATTGATATCCAACCAATTTCAATTGAGCAGTTAAGTTCAAGTTCAAATTCGTTTATATAGCGCTTTACCGCTATGTGGAATTAGGAAGAAAATAAAGAATCTTTAAAAAAGGAAAAATGTCTATTCAGACTGTGGTTTCTGACCAGTTAAGTTTGTAGAACAAGGAATCACTTACGGATACAGTTATATGGCCAGATACGTTCACTTATACTGTAGTTAATATGTTTACAGTAAGTTACATTTCACATTCATCTACGATTTGAGAATCAAATGAACTCTAGTGTTATTGGGTGTTTGTGTGTGTGTCTGTATTATTCATCCATTTGTTCATCCATTTTCTACCACATACTCAACTTCTGGAGAACCGGTGTCTGTGTTATCTACACATTACCTGTACACTGGAAATCACAATGATAATCTTAATAAAATGTCTTTTATATGCATGAGTTCCGTCCACCAGAGGCCATGAAGCGTGAGCAGCCGCGTCTCTCCAGCTTGTCCTGGGACTCCTGCTGGTGGGTCATGTCTGGAACACCTCCCCCGAGACACGCCCGAGTGGAGGAGAGAGACAGAGAGAGAGAGAGAGAGAGAGACTGAGAGAGAGAGAGAGAGAGAGAGAGAGAGAGAGAGAGAGAGAGAGAGACTGAGAGAGAGGAGAGTGGAAAGTACATTGAGAGAGAGTAGTGATAAAGAAAGAGGGACAGAGAGAGAGAGAGAGAGAAAGAGAGAGAGGAGTCTATGAGACTAGAGAGAGAGAGTAAAGTAGATTGAGAGAGAGAGAGTGATAAAGAAAGAGGGACAGAGAGAGAGAGAGATAGGAGTCTATGAGACTAGAGAGAGAGAGAGGGAGAGTGTGGAAAGGAGATTGAGAGAGAGAGAAAGATCAAGAAAGAGGGACAGAGAAAGAGAGATAAAGAAAGAGGGACAGAGAAAGAGAGAGAAAGAGAGAAAGAGAAAGAGAGAGGAGTCAATGAGACTGAAGTCTTTCACTCTGTCCATCAGCCTCGTGGTGGTAATCACTCCATCAGCCTCGTCATGTCAGTGGTGAATCTTCCTCCTCTCTTTCATGTCAGTGGTGAATCTTGCTCCTCTCTTTCATGTCAGTGGTGAATCTTCCTCTCTTTCTCAGCGGTGACTGTGAGGAGAAGTGAGACGCTTCACCCTTCACGCTCGACTGATCACTCTATCACCCTGAGACACGTGTCCCTGTCCCAGATAAACCTGGAGAAGCTGATGCGCCTCAGCAACAGGGCGGGGCAAACGGACGCCATGGCCTGCGAAGAGAGAAGAAGAAGAAGAAGTCAAGTCATGTGATGAAGCCTTTAGTGATGATACTAGAAAGCTTAATAGTAAAATAACACAAAAGGTCAAATCAAATACCCTTTTAATGCCGTTTTCATTAAAAAATAAACAATTAATTGCTTTAATCTTGACCGAATTGACCCTTCTACGTCGTTTGATTGGGTTTGTGTGTGTTTGTTGCCTAGTTTGTGAGTGCAATGCTGTTCATTTAAATGTGTTTGCAGTTTTTTTTATAATAATATTTGAAAACCGAGAAAGGAGCAATTCTTTACAAAAGTTTTCTTTTTTTTTTCCCCCTTAAGAGCGTCGGAAAAGCACCAGATATTGTCAGGCCGTTTCTCTGACACTTTCAGCACAGAATCAGTGTGTTAAACACTGAAGATTCACGGCCGGATCTTATCTGCTGCTTGTCAGTCAAGTCAGTTTAGGAGGATTATGGGGAAATTTAATGGAGAGACAGTTAAAACATTATAGGCTGTAACATGAAGAAGAAAAGTAAAGGTTACATTACAATAAGAAAGAGATGCAGATAAAGAGCATAGGAGAGAGAGAGAGAGATAGACTGAGAGACAGAAAAAGAGAGAGTGAGAGAGACAGACAGAGAGACACTGAGAGTCACAGAGAGAGAGTGATAGACAGAAAGAAAGAGAGAAACAGAGAGTGAGAGACAGAGATAGACAGAGAAAGAGATACAATGAGAAAGAGAGAGAGAAAGAGACAGAGAGAGAGAAAGGGAGAGGGAGAGATGACGAAGAGAGACAGACAAATAGAGAGAAAGACACAGAAAGAGAGGAAAGAGAGAGAAAGCGAGAGAGAGAGAGAGAGAGAGAGAGAGAGAGTAGAGAGAGAGAGAGAGAGATAGAGAGATACAGAGAGAGAGAGACAGAAAGAGAAAGAGACAGACAGACAGAGGAGTCAATGACACTAGAGAGAGACTGTATTATAGAAAGATAAAAGGGGGGGGGGTGGATGATACGCCATAATAAATAAAAATAACATTTCGGGACGTTTGCACTGAATTAAATCTCCATTCTCCCTGAGTGAAGCTCTCCAGTGTGGATCCAGTTAAGAAGCTAAAGCAGCATCTCTCTGCTGTGGAGTCTTGGACTGAAGCCGAGCGCGGAACACACGAGCTGGACCATCTACTGGCGGGTGTGGGCGGCGCCGAAGGCCTGACCAACGCAAATAAAACAAACATAGTGTGCGGATCATTCCGGACGAGCTGTAAATACGCCGTAGGAGGGAAGGAGAGAAAAGAGAGAGAGAGAGAGATGGTTGCCATGCCAACGGGTGAAGAGAAGCACCTGCTACCTGCCATTCCCAGCAGACTCCAGTTATCAGTCCCAGTCTGTCGTTCCCCTTTTATTAAACGCTTTTTTTTTTCCGCGTCGTTGTGGTTGCGAAATGAGCCCAGACTTGGTTAAGTGACTCATTACCTGCTGTTCTGGTCCATCTCTCCATGACACGGACTCCTACTCAGCCTGTGGACGTCACCATGAGCAGCCCGAGAGAGAAAATAACTGAGATCTATCTATATAAGTGTATATCAGGGCTGTCAAAGTTAACGCGTTAACTCACGTGATTCATTTTCAACGCTTAATCCATTATTTGTAACGCCTTTAATTTCGGTATGGCAATGTGCCATGATTAGAACCAAGAGAGCCATGCCCTGTCTCCAGGTGCGGCTCATTAAGATCAGCAGCTCACAGTCATTGAGGTCAGGTGTTGTCACTTAGATAAACCGACAACACTGGATTTACTTACACTTATTTTTAAAAACAGACATTCTAAGCTTTATGTAGACATATGTTTCCTATTAGAATGATGAGTATTTATTAAGTTACAGTTCGTTTTCAGCTGACAAAGAGAAGACAAAACACGCTTCATGTTATAGTTTTATTAATATTAGTATTATTATTATTACAAAAAACATAACATTCTGTTGTTATTAAGAGTGTACCCTAATAAATTCTGTCCTTCAAACTTTCGATGAATAAGAGTAAAATTGACTTTTTTTGTGTGTTTCATCTTGAAAAAAGTGTGACTCGACCTCCGAAGGTTAATAAACAACACAAAGACAATTCATTGCAAATTGAACAAAAATTATATTCAATGATTTTACAGTATTTAAACGAGTGTTTATTTAGTGTTGCGTTTACATTAATTTACATAATACACCATTAATCACAATTAATTTTGGTCAGAGAAGTGTGACTATGCGAAAATTAATGGTTTGACAGCCCCTGTATGATAAAATTATAATAATGAATTAAACTAATATAACTGTAATATGGTTATTCCTTATTGCTTTGTTTTGTGTGAACATGTTGAGATGTTTATACGTTTAATTAAATCAAATCAGTACAATTTTTTCTATTATTGTGATCAGATGCTCAGTTCACACAGACGTATAGCTCTAGTTGTTCTCAGTCATAGTATGGTGTCGTGTAATGTGTAATATGGTGTAAAGTGTGTGTCAATTTGCATAATGTTCATCCATCCAAAGACGACAGTTTTGATTGCTTATGCAACGGATGTTTCCTGGAAGAAGGGAACGAGACGCTGTGTTGGAAGAACCAATCCTAAAACTGACACAGAGGAATGATCATTTGCATATTTAGCATCACGTCTCTGGAATGCTCCTTCTAGTACGACTCAAGATTCAGACAGTAAATCGGTTTAAGTCTAGACTGAAAACACATTTCTTTGTTTAAAAAATAAATCTTATGAGAGATATGGTCATATCTTATAGAAAGGCTGCTTGGTTTAGTTGCCTGGAACCAAAACTCATCAGTTAATGAACCTTCTAAATTGTCATGTCAGTGTCCCTACTGGGATGGAAAGAAGTGTGATTGACAAGTAGTTGGCATCTGTGTTAGCAATTACGACCAATCAGGAATCAGGACCAATCTCTGGAACCAGTGGACAGAGAAGACAGAGCTTCTCTCTAGGCTCCATATATATTTCATCAGTTTTGTTTTCCTAGCCACTGATGGCGCTCTGTTAGCCCATTGGTCACGAACATAATCAATCTGAAATGATACCATTGTTGCGTTGATTCCACACTTGTAGATTCCTCTACAAGCTAACACAAGTCTTACATCAAGGGATTTCGCTTTGCTACAAGATTGCGCCCTGTTGGCTCTGATATCGTTTTTTCAGGTAATAGAGAATAGCAAAGACACACAAACGCACAAATGATGGCGTTTTGTACATTGTGGCCTCGATGAAAAATGTCGATTCAATCTAAATCAGGATAACCTAATTATTGAAAAAGTGATTCCAGGGAATATTCAAGATTTATGTTACACACACGCACACACACAGAGTTCCACAGCTTGACAAACAGACTTTATTCTCACGCTGGTCTTGAGTGCGGGGAACACGGAGACTGAGTGGCAGGTGGGTTTTCTCTCTTTTTGACAGACGTGGCACTCACTCGCTCCTCTGAAACAGCTTGAGAAGTGTGAGGAAGGTCTCAGACACTTTCTCCACTCTGCTCGGGGCCTTTTAAATTATGCTCAATCTTCATAGTTTTCTACCACAGTTCACTACCAAATGAAGTGATGGCTGGCACATGACTCTTCTGGGGCTTTTTTGTGGTTGGCTGTGATAAAAGGTGTGTTGCTGTTTTATTTAGTGTAGACTTCCTATGTAATGTTTTTTAGAACAGCTTTAAGACAACTCAAAATGCTCAACCAATGCCAGGAAAGACGAGTCTTCAGGACCATGGACAGCTTCAGCAGAGGCTTCTGGACCAGAGACAGTATGTATTTAATAATAATAATAATAATAATAATAATAATAATAATAATAATAATAATAATAATAATTCCTTAAATTTTTTATTTATTGGCGCCTTTCACAACATTGTCGTTTTTATGCATTTATCAGTTTTTACTTCATTTTAATACAGAATTACACTAATTGTAAAACTGTTTGCAATTCAGGAAACCATACTCATTGTGTAATTATTCACTAGCCAATCATGATTGTGATCATGAAAATTGTTTCAGAATCGTACGTTAGTTTTTTCTATCTTCAAGATAATCCATATTTTTCTTCCCATTTGTATTAACCATAATTTTTTTAACACAATTACGCCTATGAATTGATTTAGTTTCATGCCCATTTATGCTTCCGTGTGTGTGTTTCCATTCTTTTAGTTAAACTGTTTTCATTTGTATAAATATAACCAACTTAACAAGACGTTCACGACTAAGTTCAGTCGGAATAAACAACTGTTGAATTCACAAACGCATCCCGGATTGATGGACGTTTGCTGACCTGAAAGGCTCTTGTGATGTCAGAGCGCCGTGTGATGAGTCACAGGAGTTCTTTGTTTGTCACGCTATTATTCTGCATGACTGATGCTTTCTTTGTAAGGCCTGTGATTAACAGAATTTCCTCGGCATTCATTTTAATAAAAGCTATGCTATTGCAATGAGCACCGCTAAGCTTTTCTTTTTTTTAATCAATCCTTTGACTTCATATAGTTGGCAATGTCCCTGTGGCATTGTCTTAATCACTAAAGTTTTTATTTTTTTATTAAAATCGCAATCTCGGTTTTGATCAAGTACAACTTTAAAATTGAACTGAAGTGAAAGTGTTTCCAATTAAAAAGAAAAAGGCACTATACAGAATACACAAAGTTTTATTGGAAAAGCCACTGCTATTTAGAAGCGCTTCTAATGTGCTGGTTTGATACCATCGTGAATATAACTGCCAATTGATAACGTTCCATCGAGATTATGCGAAAGCACGACCAGATCAAATAGATTTTAATTAGGGAGAAATAGTTTGATTCTGTCGGCAGTGGAATCATTTTCCCAAAGTCTGAACTTTCTGAAGCCCGACAGACAAAAGCTGTTTGCATGTTTTAAGTATTTACGTATTCCTTTTAATTTTTTTTTACTTTTTACAACTCAGTGTGTAGTTAGTTCGCTCAAGTGCACCATGGCATTGCGAATGAGACTTGAATTGTAAATTGTAAGTGTTACATTGCAATCAGCCACGAGCGTGGTCGGGGTCTTTGCTTCCTCGCAGTGTGTGTGTGTGTGTGTGTGTGTGTGTGGCGACACCTTTGAAGTGGGCAACAGTGTGTTTGGGCACGAGGACATTCAATCTCCCTCAGTCGCTGGCGCCTTTGATTTGGTTATGCCATTTACCACTTTATCAACCGCGTGGACTGGGGCTAAAAAAGACATTCCGCGGCTTTGATGAAATTCTTCAAAAGTGCAGTTTTCTTAAAATGCCAATAAAAGCAGCACATCAGGGTAATTGCTAGATATTAGAGTGACCTTGAGGGAGCAGAGTGCACATCTACTGTAGAAACCTTGCCAACTAGACAGAAGAAGCTGAACTGCTGGAAACGACATATTCAAGTGTGGGAACGTAGGAACGTACGTCTATGCTGTAGTGCTATATAAGCTAAATAAGCGCTAATAAATTGTAATGCAGATATATAAAATATATAAACTGTGATGCAGTTATATAATCTATATAAACTGTAATAAACTGTAATGCAGTTATATAAACGGTAATAAACTGTAATAAACTGTTATCCAGATACAGTATATAAACGGTATAACCTGTAATAAACTGTAATGCAGATATATAAACTATATACACTGTAATAAACTGTTATCCAGATACAGTGTATAAACTTTATAAATTGTAATAAACTGTAATGCAGCTATAGAAACTGTATTACACTATGTACATTGTAATAAATTGTTATCCAGATATATAAACTATATAACCTGTAATAAACTGTAGTGCAGCTATAAAAACTGTTATAAACTATATAAACTGTAATAAACTGTAATGCAGCTATATAAACTATATAAACTGTTATGCAGCTATAAAAACTGTAATAAGCTATATAAACTACATAAACTTTAATAATTTGTAATGCAGATATATAAACTATATAAACTGTAATGCGGCTACAGTATAATAACTGTAATAAACTATATAAACTGTAATGCCGCTATATAAACTATATAAACTTTAAACCTATGTAAACTATATAACCTGTAATAAACTGTAATGCAGCTCTATAAACTCTATTGGTGGGACTGAAGATGCCCCAGTGGCTGCTGGGAATGGAAACACTCGAGGACCTAAACTGATGAAAAGAAAGAGAAAGACTAGATTATTGATCCAGAGACTGAGATTGCTCAACACGGAAAAGAAATGGCCAAAGCTTCTTGGAACAGAGATGGATATATGGATGGAGGGATAATTAAAAAAAAGAAAAGAAAAGAAGATGTATTATGTTAATGCTGGTGCAGTGAGAAGAGGAGAGAGAGGGAGAAGAGAGAGAGTTTGATCAGTGTGTTTGATGTGCTTTTATCTTCACTGACACACAAATAACCAACTGTTAGCAGATAATGTCTGCAGAGTGACACTATACACACTTACACTACTACTGTCTCCTCACTTCACCATTATCACCCCTCTCACCCTCCTCACTCCTTCATTACCCCTTCACTCTCTCTCTCTCTCTGTGTGTGTCTCTCTCTCTATGTGTCTCTCTCTCTCTCTCTCTCTGTCTCTCTCTCTCTCTCTCTCTCTCTCTGTGTGTGTCTCTCTCTGTCTCTCTCTCACTCTCTCTCTCTCTCACTCACACAAATATAGAAGCTATAGTCTACTTATCACGTATTTGTTTTGCCCTTTCAAACATGTCCAAAAAATAAAACATACGTCTTATCCAGTAGATGAGCAACACTTTCTGAATAATTTTCTTTAGCATCATATTTATATATACGTATGTATGTGTGTGTGTGTGTGTGTGTGTGTGTGTGTGTGTGTATCTTCAGAGGCGCTGGGAGCAATTCATCAGACGCCAGTTGTAATCACGGAGCCTCTTAATCCCATTATTTGCCTGCATCAGTGTTTTGTGCTCAGACTAATGCTAAAACGGGATAATCCGGGATTTAATTTCTGTTTTAGTGCACCTTTCTTCCCTTCGTTTGCAGGCTGTCAACACGCTGAGTGACGCTGAAACGCTTCACACCTTCCACCATTATTCCCGTCTCGTCACGACATTCCGGTGCGGATCTTCAGGATGGAAGCGTGGATGGAAGACACATTGGGGGCACACGAGGAGGTCTACAGGCTTCCTGTCAGGCTGAGAAGAGGATTCTGGGAAGACGGAGAATACTCCGAAAAAACAATCCGGCTTGGTGTGAGCAGCCTGGAACAACGAGGAGTGACATTCCAGCTTGGCTCATTATACTTCCCCTTTGCTGTGGCACCGGAAATTAGTAAAAGTAGGAAGAAACTAAAAAAAATAAAATAAAAATTACTGTTAACATGATGTCTGTATTTACTATATACCAGGGCTGTCAAAGTTAACGCGTTAACTCGTGCGATTCATAAAACGACTATGGAAAAGGCTGTGATGCTGCGCTGAACTTCACGTGCAGTAAAATGCAGATATACTCCTTATTGTGAACGATGATGATCATGATGATGATGAAGAATAATACTGTAACGGAAACATGACGAGGACAGGGATGTCTGTCGACTTTCAGCTGTTTTCTTCTTTGAATGTGTGATCAGCGTTTTCAGCTCGACTAATTATCAGTGCCACACAAATACATATATGTGTTCTCTTTTCCTCAATAAATTATTATGTTTTTAATTTATGATCGGTTTACACATTGTTTTCTTTAGTCGAAAACGGTATATTACAGTATTTAAACAGGTGTTTATTTTGTGTTGAGTTTACATTCATTTATATTTTACACTTAAATTTTACAAATGTCTATACTTAGTATTATTAATATTATTTGTTAATAAGAAATGAACAATAATAAATTGTAATTTTTTATTGGTGCTTGGTCGCAATTAATTTGATTGGGGAAGTGCGATTAACTAGTTAAAAAAATTAATCATTTGACAGCCCTACTATATACATATTAAATAATTATTATTTTAATGATACGGTGGTACGCCTCTTTACGACATAATTCGAGCCGACAACAGTTTCGTAAAATGGGCCGAGCATTGCAAGTAAATTTGATAATTCATTCCTATAAAAAGAAAGTGTTTTTATCATACGATAAAACGTGTTAATAACTGTAACGAAAAGACGCTACATACGCAATCTTGAATCTTGCGATAATCACGATAAGTAAGATAACTGTAGTTGTGTAATCTTCTGTAGAAGTGTGTTTTATGTAGAAGAATCATCTGTAGTAGTGGTTAGAAAATGAATCGCATAGTGAAATAATTTCGATAAAAGAGACACATTTTTGCGAACAGGTTCATTCGTAATTACTCTCTTCCGTTTTTTAAATCTCTTTTGAAAACACACCATTTCTCCTTGGCGTTTTAACCCGGTATGAGTTGTTGACTTTTTACCTTTTTTCTATTGTTTTACCTTAGTTTTATATCTGTATTATAATGTATTATAATCTGTTATACAACAGCATTATGGCCAAATCTGATGTTGAAATTAAGGTGCTTGATAAATAAAGTTGAGTTGAGTTGATTACAACTAGTCTGCGTCTTTTTCTTTAATAAATTTCAGGTGTGGATGAGGTGATATCGCCATCTGCAGGATGCTGAAGGTACTGATGCTGTTTATCAGTTCAATCACGTCAATCACATCTACACCTGTGATATCAGGTATCGATATTCATCTTTAGAATAACCATCAGTGTCATCTTTGAGTGAAACGGAAAACTTCGAAAAAAATTATTGTACAAAAATTGAAGCGCGAGGTCTTATTTTTCGCTATAATTTAGAGAAGCGACTGAACGAGCCGAAAAAGAAAACGCCACTTTGGTAGAAGCGCGGTGCCACTTGTTTGAAGGACGACAGCGTGGCACACCGAGGGCATAATGATTATCGGATTCCCTTCCCTGTGGTTGGTGAAAGAAAAGTCCAGCTGTCACTCACTCTCTCCATCCATCACTCGTTCTTCTGACCATTCTTCCTCGTCTCCTCTGAAAGCCAATCTATAGATTGCAGCCTAGCACAAGCCTCACGCTGGGAGCGGTTCGCACTCAGGAAACCTCTTTGATGCCACTTCTTCTTCTTCTTCTTCAGGTCTTTTCTAGCCGGTTCAGACTGGTGTGACTATCTCGTGTGTCCGTACCTTTGGGTTTTAAAGAAATATCAGTCTTGTTGTCTTTTACACAGGGGTGTAGAGAGTAGCGGACAGCCATACTTGAGTAAAAGTACAGATACTTACTGTAAAAATTACTCCAATACAAGTAACAAGTCTCCAGTTTCAAAAAGACTTGAGTCAAAGTAGCAAAGTATCCCATTTTAAAAGAACTTAAGTATTAAGAAGTATTTTTATTCGTGCTCAATATAGGCCCAAAAGTGAAAACAAACTATTGTTCTCCAAGACAGAAACAGAATTTGACCTCAATGTTTGAAAACTGGTAGAAGAAAGTAGATAAAAAGAACAAAAAGTCAGTCTGAAATCACTTAAATTTGCAAGTAGATATAAAATAAAATTATTAATCTGATTAGTAAATTATATATTATATGTATTATATAAAGTTATATATTATACAATAAAATTTGTAAAACACATTTTACGCCCCTAATTCGCGCTCTTGTGGTTTCTAATTCACAAATAGCCTCCATTACCTTCAGCAGCGATATTCACCTCGTCCGCCCAAGAAATTAACCGCGGTATAAATCAATTCCGGCTCGTTGTGCACAATTACAATGTAACGAGTAACGATAAGTGTTCAAATGTAGTGGAGTGAAAAGTACTGCTACTCAATCACAAATGCAGTGGAGTAGAGAGTAAAAGTTGCTTCTATTTTTGATACTCAGTGCAAGTACGAAGTAGCCAAAAACATACTTAAGTAAAGTAACCAAGTACATTTACTCAAGTACCTTACACCCCTGTTTTTACAACAGAATCAAAAAGCTCTTGCCAGCAAGTATTCATTCTGTATTTAGACTCAGAAGAATCAGGAGTGTCACTGGAGTGAAAGACGCTCCGTCTGAGGAACTCGGGCTCAGAAAAGGCAGAACATTACCGCGCTTTTACAGTAATGGTTCGGGGCTGGTGATTAAATCGGCGTTTCTCTGCATATGCAGCAGCTAATTCTCTTTCTGGGGTGACATGCAAATGAGCGTCTCAGGAGTGCTTTACACACGAGGAGCTCACCGGGTCCATTAGCCTGCGGAATCCAGACGCTCCTCTTCTCCCCGTGTGAGGAAAGATCTGCTTCTCCAGGACACGTGTGAAACATGGAGATTAGAGGTGGGAACCAGGGCTTCCTGCACAAGACCGCATTTACATTTCACCCTGCGCTTTTTGGAAAGAGTTTTATAGAGCGGAAAGAATAAAATGCGTATCTAAAACGACGAGGATAAGAAGTGGACCAAAGCATTTCTGTTTTAGGAAAACCGTTGTGGTACAGTCAGGCCGGATACGCATAGTTTTTCATATATTTTTAACGTTAGGGCTGTCAAAGTTAACGCGTTAACGCATGCCATTCATTTTATATGTTAGTTTGCGTTAATTATCTTTCACGCCGTTAATCACAGTTGCAGTTTTTTTTTCACTTCTGGTTTGGCGAGTCACCAGGTGCGGCTCATTACCATCAGCAGCTCACAGTGATTGTTATCAGCTGATGCCACTTTTCAACTGCAAATAACTTGCGCGTCAATACTTGTCTGGATCAAATCTCTGTTCAAAAAGCCGCCGCTTTAGATTCATACGGATGAAATAAACAGACAACACTGTGTTTATTTACACTTACATTTAAAAACAGGCATTCTAAGCTTTATATTTAGACGTATGTTTCATGTTAGAGTGATAAGTATTTAGACAAAGAGAAGGCAAAAAGCATTTCACATTCAATAATATTATTATTATTATTCATACAAAACATTTATTAAGAATGTAACCTAAATAAATACTTCAGACTTTCAATTGATGTATAACACTTATATGTAAGACCAAAATTCACTTTTTGTGTTTTATCTTGGCCGTTTGACCTCCGTTTGACCTCGGAGGGTTAAAAAAACTAAAGAAAATATATTTCAAATTGAACTGAAATTTAACTAAATTATATTACAGTATTTACACGAGTGTTTATTTAGTGTTGAGTTTACATGACATATTACACCTCAACATCCAATATTACAAGCTTCAGTCATTTAATGACGATTAATCGTGATTAATTTGGTCAGGGTGGTGCGATTAAATCGTTTAAAAAAAAATGAATCGTTTGACAAACCTAGTAAATATATTTACATAATTTCTAAAACTTGCAAATGATGCTGTTAACCACACACCTCTAGTATTTTGTGTGTGTGTGTGTGTGTAACTCCTGTGTGTGTGTGTGTGTGTGTGTGTGTGTGTTTGTGCGCTGAACTCCATTTATAATCAAGTGGTGGCAACCTATATCTATATATATATATATTTTTTTAATTTAAAATATTTACCTCACACCTCATTTATTAGCCGTAGCGATGCAGTTTTGCGAGCGTCGGTTCTGACAGCAGGATAATTGAATAGAGCTTGAAATGTGGCACTTCAGATGTAATTACGGAGGCTCTTTCTCTCCTTCTCTCCTCCTCTCTTCCTCTCTTCTTCGCTGACAGGAAGCCCATTAGCGCATCCAAAGAACTGCAAAGGCCATTACATCGTTCGCACAATTCAAAACCAGCTTGACTGAAGCAGAACACGCAGTGTTTGTTCCGTCGTTTACCGCAATATTTAACAGGAGAATAATCTGAATAAATCAAAAATGGCGTTTGTTCACGGTCAGTTCTGCCGGATCACAGGTGACAGAGCAGAACGTGGATGAACTACATGAACATCTCGACAAATCTCCAGGACACAGAGTGCAAGTGAAGGACGAGAGGAAGGAAATGATCACTCCATCACCATAAAACTCAACTAAAGTGAGTGAGATTGTGCAGTAAAGAACACCTCATGCGAAACTATTTTAGAGGTTCTTCTAATTACACAATTAATGATTACACAACTAATAAAATAATAGTTATTTTTTTAAATAAATTAATCGTTTTCGTTTTTTTTTCCACAAAGGGTAGGAAATCATTCAACGTTGCGAGAATACATTGACAAAATAAAGAAATAAATAACTTTCGAACAAGCACATGCCAATCGGCTACAATGGCTAATATTGCTTATAAATAAATAAATATTTTAAAATGAAACAAACAAACGTAAAGAAAAAAAATAAAGAAAAATACGTATTTTTAAGTGAGTATTCTTTTATCTTTTTTAAACATTTAACACTGGTCAATTTGACCCCAACAGTATCTTTGTAACATTTAGTGTGGTGTTACAAATATGTCAACGGAATAATTATATTTTCTGTACGATAATTACACCAAGAAGTTTCAAAGTGAAAAAATACTTTTAAAGTATTTAAAAAATAGGAGGCGAGTAAACATGAGTAAACAAACATTGAGTTAATATTCATCAGTCTTGTCTTGAGATGTCTTTACCCTCGTCTGATTGGTTACCAGATTAGTGACGCAATACAGTGTTATGATTGTGTAGCGTGCGACAATAAATGAAGCTGAAGTCAGGATGAGTCGTATTAATGAGCGTAGACGTAATAAAGTGGAGAGTGTTAATCAAATAAGAAACAAATTAGGAGTGCAAGTAAAGTACTAATAAGTTAAAACTAATTAACTAAACTAATTATTTACTTATAAGCACTAATAACCAGAGTTGTGAAGAGTACCAGACAAGCATACTTAAGTAGAAGTACAGATACATACTGTATAAGTTACTCCAATACAAGTCACCACTGTAAAAAAGACTTGAGTCAAAGTAGCAAAGTATCAAATTTTAAAAGAACTTACTTGAGTATTTTACTCATACTGAATTTACGCAAAAAATGAAATGTGAAAAATGTGAAAAATGTCTCCTCATGAAGTTTTATTTTCCAATACAGAAACTAATCCATGTTTCAAAAATGGTCAAACTAATTAAATTAAGAAGAAAAAGTCAGTCTCAATCAAACCCGAATGTGCAAAGTAAATAAAATAAATTCGATACAATAAAATCCTGGTAAATATTCACGTCTCTAAGTCGCGTTCATGTGGTTTCTAATTCACAATTATCTTCCAGTATCTTCAGCAGACGACAGAAGGCAAAATCACCTCGTCCGCCCAAGAAATGAACAAAAAAAATCGATTATGGTTTGTCGCGCACAATCACAATGTAACGAGTAACAGTAAGTGTTTGTTCAAATGTAGTGGAGTGAAAAGTACTGCTACTCAATCACAAATGCAGTGGAGTAGAGAGTAAAAGTTGCTTCTATTTTTGATACTCAGTGCAAGTACGAAGTAGATAAAAACATACTTAAGTAAAGTAACCAAGTACATTTACTCAAGTACCTCACACCTCTGCTAATAATCACAGTTCCCTTCAAATAAAACGCTATTCCTTCCGTATATGCTAAATACTACAACACTTTTCCGGCTGATTTGAAACGTGTGATATTCCTTCTGAGCGTATAAAGGACATTTCTCTTACCACAGGAATAACCTTTACTCTTTGAGCGATAATTAGTCTTTGTGGAGTTTGGCTTTGGTATTTTTTTATCCATAATAGAGCCGGGGATTTCGATGGAGTGGCTGAAACTCGGATAACATGTTGGTCAAGTACTAATGAAAATACCCTGTTTAATTTGGCAAAACCTTTCAGAAAAGCACACTGACCTTTGCAAATAATTGCCCAGTCACTCCAGTTTGCCTTGTAAAAAACGGTAAATTCAGCGAGTGGACACGTCATTAGTGTGTGTGTGTGTGTGTGTGTGTGTGTGTGTGTGTACTGAATTTTCTGCTCATACTTTCCTAATTAATAAATTAATTCTAAAAACTCTAAATTCCAATGGTGTTTTTTAAACTCTGTTCTAGAAAAACATATTTATACGCATATTTAGAAAATTATCACACAAAAAGTGTGATATTCAGCACACTGCAAAACATAAATTACAAAGCCAAAAAAAAAATCTTTCAATTACACAATAATATCTTGTTCTTACAAAATAATTTAACTATCTTAAAATTAAGCGTGAGAGATTACAATTTTTTTGCTTGGAACAATTGCAAATTTTGACATGTGTTACACTAAATCGAGACATTTTACAAAGTAGACGTCGTGTTTCAACACAGAACTTCCTGAAACAAGAGTGAAATCTTCTTATTTTAAGAACACAATGTTTCTCAATTTAAGAAACTTGCTACTTTTTTATATTAAAGCCAGTGAGAACAAGAACTGAAATCTACCGTGTAACAAGATCTTTTGTCTCGTCTCAAACCGTCTCACCAAGTCAAACTTTCTCACAATTTCACTTGATTTAAGTTTTTTTTTTTTTTTTTTTTATAATTTTTCGTGTGTATTTTTTGCAGTCAACTCAAGACGAACTCTGATCACACCACACCTTTATTCGCAGGAATCCTTAGTGAATGATTAAGTCGGTTAAAGCGGTTGAGTCGAGCTTTAAAGAGTCACCTCATCCTCCTCATCCTCCTCATCCTCATGTCACCGAGGTCTTAGTGAAGAAGTAAACACTAATCACCAATAAACAATTAATAAACACTTATCTCTCTAACGTTAAGACATATGTCTACATAAAGCTTAGAATGTCTGTTTTTAAAAATAAGTAAGTAAATACAGTGTTGTCTGTTTATCTGATCCTTTTTGAACGCAGCAAGTTATTTGCAGTTGAAAAGGAGAAAAGTGTGGAAATTCAATTTGTTGCCAAACCAAAAGTAAAACTGCAACTGTGATTAATGGCGTTAAAAATAATTGACGCGATTAAACACTTAAAATGAATCACGTGCGTTAACGCGTTAACTTTGACAGCACTACATTTTACATTTTGTAAATTCTTCGCGCTGTGAAACTTTCCATGACCGGCCCGGTGGATCGATGTGTAGCTTCAAGCTAAGCTAAGTGAAGGTTAGTCGTGTGAAAAAGAAAACCCTGAGAACTATTCCCCTTCAGGAAATCCCTTTGAAACCAGTGTTTGCAAAAATAACTGGGATTTAACACTATGCGCGTTCTGAGCAGGTCGGAGCTGCGAGCAAACACGTCTGAGATCAACACGCAGATCCAATAAATCCTACAATCCTACTTACACTAACGTCTAATAAACCTAAACGTGCTCTAATAATCCCAGTCATCCAGAATATTACGCTAGCTAAACGTTTAAAACATGTCACGAGGCCACAAATAAAGCACAAGACTTGGCAATCACCCAATAATTTATGGAAATTTTAATGAAATAAAACTAAACTAAACGTAATTTATTTCATTACTTTCTTTAAACGGGGGAGAAAAAAAACATAGGCAACAGATTGACGACATTAATTTCTATTTATTATCTATTTTCCAACTAAAACGACCCTGACGTGAAATATATGGACAAAACAATTTTGGAAAGTCCGAACATTAAGAATGAATAAATGTATACATTTTGTACCACGTATTTTATATATAAAATATATAATTTATACGAAAAAATTTGAATTTGAAAGGAGTTGCTTATGTTTGCCTAGCAATGTTTAATTACTAATTAAATCAAGTTTTTATACTCTAACCCTGACAATTACACAAGTTATCTCCTGCATCACTTGTATTTATGATTTTTTGAAAAAAATATAATTTTTTTATTATTTTGTATATTTCCATTTTTCCTTTTGATACACTTTAATTTGACTTCTTTCAAACCCTGACAATTACATGGTTTACCATATGCATTTATTTTTAATTGATTAAATAATTGACAAATGTATTTGTTTATCATAATAATAATAATAATGATGCACAATGCTTGACATTGATTAAATATTGTATGTTAAATATACATTTATACTATATTATAATTTACAACTGGGATACTTTTAGAAAATATCTCAATGCACTGAAAACGTCCAGCATTTAAAATGTATAGTAATAATAAAAAAATACTAATAAAAGCAATATTTTCCTCGTCTTATAAGCCATTCACCTCCCCGAAGATCACATTAGGTAATTATACGGTATGGATTCTATTTAGAGGTCTATAATTTTATCATGACATGCAAATAAGCACTTGGTTGTGTCAGAGATGATTTGCGATGTTCACTTCAGCAATAAAACACCCTGACGCCTTGATCCAATTCTGCTCATTAGACGCGTCTGCGCTTCGTCTTTACATCGGTTATGTTGGCAAAGCGTTGCCCTTCTATTGATCGCAGGGCATCTTCTATTGATCTTCTATTGATCGCAGGGAATCGTTTGCTTATCCTGAGGTGGATCTACCAGCACTTAGTGATTGTGGCTCTAAACGTGTCGAAAAATTACAGCTAGTTTGATACAAACAGTTACAATCCTTCAACGTATCTGTTTTTTCGGCATTTTTCTTTATTTTAGA
The DNA here is from genome assembly GCA_017309775.1 of Paedocypris sp. Pulau Singkep. Classification (NCBI taxonomy): domain Eukaryota; kingdom Metazoa; phylum Chordata; class Actinopteri; order Cypriniformes; genus Paedocypris; species Paedocypris sp. Pulau Singkep. The sequence continues at coordinate 456,306 of MU204395.1, read as the reverse complement.
GATATATGTGTTTGTACGTATATGTTTCCATTCATCATTTCATTCAAAAACTGTTTTTACGCGAATATAAGCACACGCTTTTTTTTCAAATTAATATAGTTTTCTTTTTCAATTTTATACACCATATATAGTCATTGTGAGAGAGTTACAATGCCATATAGGGGCATGTGAGCAAAGAGACAGTTACGGGAAGTTTGTGAGATGTTTGCCTGCTTCAATGTTTTAGTTCTGGAAAAATCTGATTGCGAAACACACACACACACACACACACACACTTAGAAAATGTCAGCTTAAACTTTTTCATCAGAATTTCAAGCGTTTAAGGCATTTTAAAGCATATTTTCTTCAACAGTTAAAGAAAAGGGAAAAAAATGTAATTTAAAGATAAAACTTTTGTAATTTAGCCATTTAGCCAGAAATGTTAAAAAAAATGTATATTCTTTTATTCTGTGCATGAAAAATCAAGGGGGTCTTTTTTTTGTGGGGTGCTCATATTCATGTAAATACGATAGTTTGAATTAGCTTTATAGAAAATAACTTAACACATTTAAAGAATTTGGAATATTACACCTGCTGTAGGCCATTTAAATAAAGCGAAATTCAAGAGGGTGAAGACGAGGAAGCATCGATGAAGAAGACAGAAAGCTGCTGACTCGGCTGGATGGCCTTCACGCTGCTCTTAAACCAGAGAAGTCAAGTGTTTTTAACAGCATCTGTTCTCAGGTTGACGCTTCTCGCTATAAGTCACAAGCTGGGCGAGGTGATTACGCCAGCTCATCATCATCATCATCATCATCATCATCATCATCATCATCACCGCTGGGCATTGCGTAAATGGCAAACGTATAAATAAACATTGCTGTGTAGTTCATAAAAGAATCATTCGACTCTCGGAGGGTTTGATTCGCAGGTACAGGATCATCGTTCCACCCGTGTGAGTTTGTCCAGATGTGAGTAAAATAAGGAATACTTATAATAAAATAAATAAAAAATAAATAATTAAAAAATTTACACAAAACACCAATGAGATTTTCACAGGTTAGAGTGACAATATGGAACATTATGGATTTTGAAATATTCCGATTTAATTATTGAACAAGAGACATTGTTAAAATGGTAAAAATGGACAAAGAAGAGGTAAAAACACAGTGATCAGGCTTTCAACAGACCCAAATGAGGACGATAGTGTGAGGACACTTTTATTTACGCGAATATGAGCACACGCTTTTTTTTCCAAATGTATATCGTTTTTTTCTTTTTCAATTTTATACACCATATATAGTCATTGTGAGAGAGTTAGAATGCCGTATAAGGGCATGTGAGCAAAGAGACAGTTACGGGAAGTTTGCGAGATGTTTGCCTGCTTCAATGTTTCAGTTCTGGATTCTTTTGCTTTGCCAACATCGTGAGTGACGGGACAACGGAGCGAGCAGAGAGAAAGAAAAGCTTCACTTACAAAAGACCAAGACGTCTGAACTGGCAAGCATCCTTTCTTCAGTGGTGGGGTTCCCCTCAGGGCTCAGCTCTCGGCCCGCTGCTCTTCTGCACCAAAGACTTCAGAAGCGTAGAACTAGATTACACTCAGAGATCTGTCCATTCTCTGCCCTTTTTTTGAGTATTTTTTTAAAACCTACGTACTGACTTTTTTTTGTGTATTTTTTTAAAACCTACGTACTGACGGCGGAACAATTTCCTCAAATGTGCAAAAACGTACATAGAAAATCTCCTAAAGATTCTGCTTCTGAAAATTCAAATGTATGTCAATCTGTCCGTCAATCTGTCTATCTATCTATCTATCTATCTATCTATCTATCTATCTATCTATCTATCTATCTATCTATCTATCTATCTATCTATCTATCTATCTATCACTTTACCAAGTTTTACCACTCTCATACTCTAACATTTTATTGCATCTAACTATCTATCTATCTATCTATCTATCTATCTATCTATCTGTCTATCTGTCTATCTGTCTGTCTGACTGTCTGTCTGTCTGTCTGTCTATCTATCTACCTATCTACGTATCTATCTATCTCTCTATTCATCCATCCATCCATCCATCCATCCATCCGCCCGTCTGTCCGTATCCGGAGGTGTTTATTCACTTCACCACGTTTAAATATCTCTCATACTCGAACATTTTATTGCATCCTAACTTTTTCAAACACACTTTTCCGTCACCGATTCGAGCGTTTTTTCTTTTGTGGAGAAATCTTGTCTGAAGGCGAGTGTGACGGTGTTGCAGACGCTGAATCGATACGTGACACTTTTCATTTCTAAACTTTTGTCGTAGCAGCGTCTCGAAAAAAAACGTTGTGTTGTGAGGTCGACGTGTCCCGCGGCTCCGAAAGGAGACAAATCAAACCGACAAAGACCTTTTATCGTTCGGAAACACCATTGAACAAATTCAATTTCCCTGTCGTGTTGCGACAATGTCAGACACACCAGGAACTGTTACCTGAGAATAATGAATATGAAGTGTTTACATCTCACAGACTTTCTTTAAATAACCCAAAAATAATAAAGTGATGGTCAGTTGTGAGGAGCTTCGGTGGAACTCCACAACTTTTCGAGGCTGTTTGAGAGTCTTGGTGCGTTTTTAGAGAAGGTTCGAGTAAAGGACGAGGAGATATGAAGGTGGTTCTCTCCAGTAACGCGAACAAATACTTTACAAGGAAGAAAAGAAAAATGGACAAAGAGACGAGGAGGAATGCAACAGAAATTCAAATTCAACGTATATGTGTCACAATCACATTAGTTTGCAACAATGGTGCAGAGAAATGTATTTAAATGATGTTGTCCTTCAGATCAGATCAGAGATAAACGCCTTAAAATACAGTAAAGATAGAAATAAGACAAAATATGAATTAAAAATAAATAAATAAAAAGAGAAAAATTAAAAATCATCAAAAATACAATAAAAATAGAAAAATACAAGATCATCAAAAATACAATAAAAAGAGAAAAATACCAGATCGTCAAAAATACAATAAAAAGAGAAAAATACAAAATCATCAAAAATACAATAAAAAGAGAAAAATACCAGATGCAATCTAGAAAGAAAGACTAGAAGATTTACCGAAACGGCGACTAGGGTGGGAGACATTAGTGATGGTAGATAGTGATTAGTACTTAAGTCTTTATTCTCTTTAAGTATTTTCTGATGCACCAAGGTTAATAAAGCTATTCTTTGTTTTGGGCTCATCAAAAACTCTTTCGATTCATTCGTTCATTTTATGATAATATAACTTCTACTGATAAATATATATCAATTTAGTTACTGTATTTAAGTGAATATAAGCAACCCCTGAATTTTCAGGCACAAAAAAAAAAAATTCCAACAACATTTTTATATTTCTAATTCAATTACGTTAACATTTATTATTTTAAACATTATATTGACGTGTTTCCATTTATTTGTGATTGTTCCTGACTTGAAACATGGGCGCAGATTTTTACGTGCATATTTGAAATCGCCGATTATAAACACCCTACGTTTTTAAGCAGCGAAAATTTGAAAAATATTCGGGTTGCTTATATTCTCGTAAATACGGCAATAGTCTTTACCAATATACTAAAACAAATTATTGTAATTATGGGATCGTTTATTGGTGGGTGGGGTTACATAAATTCGTCTTTTTCTCACAGATGGTAGCAACGAAAAATACATCTCGAGGAGACAATTTCTACATCTCTGAGACGTGTAGTGTGTAGCTCACAGCAAGCGGCAAAAAAAGTGGATCTTCACAATGTGAGCAATATCTCCCACTTCTAGAGAATGAATTCTGTAGGTTTACACTCGGGCTGAGGAATGTGGGAAGAGAAGAGAAGGTGATATATTGTTCCATTAGAGGCTTCGGAGAACGTAGAGCAAAATATGGAAAGCAAAAATAATCATTCAACGCATTCAGACTCCAGCATCAACTCTGCCTGTCTACACTGCAAAACATCCACGTGGAAAAATCAGAAAATAAACTACATAATGAGTAAAAAAAATCGAATCAAGTAAAATGATCTGCCAATGGGGTGAGAATATTTTACTTGGTAAGACGGATTAAAACAAGACAGAAAATTGTGTTTCACGGTAGATTTGTTTCTGCATTTCAGTTCTTGTTCTCACTGGCTTTAATATAAAACAGTAGCTTGTTTCTTAAATTGAGAAACATTGTGTCTTGAAATATGAAGATTTCACTTGATGTTTCTCGTTTCAGGAAGTTCTGTGTTGAAACACGACGTCTACTTTGAAAAACGTCTCAATTTAGTGCAACATACCATTAAAAGTAACATTTTGTTTCCTAAATTAGAAAATTGAAGTCCTATTTTCTTGAAATATTTCTTGAAATCGTGGCTCGCCATGTCATTTGATGTGGCCCACGAGCTTAAAAATTTTGAGTCCAAAAAATGAATTAGGAACGTGCGTTGATCCTTCATTAATGGAGTTACGTGTGATTTCATCAGCTGACAAAATGTCAAAAGATTTATGTCGGAGCCACAAACAAACGTAAGTTTTCTACGCAGCTGCAATCGTCACTTGATGAAGTTCTGATGAATAATGAGTTGTGTGGGACACCAGGCCATTTCAGGACCAGGGACGGTACATTAAGGAGTAGATACATTTATTTGACATTTTTTATTTGATTTATCAGTGTCATCCGGCCCTTTGAGGACAGACGTTATGCTGATGTGGCCCTCGGTGAAGATGAGATTGACGCTGCTGATTTATCGTCTAATTTCAAGATTCTTTTTCGCAGTGTGACATTATTTTCGCCTATTGTAATTTCGTCACAATGTTGCACCTCAATGCTGCAATGACGGTAAACTTCATTCATTATTTCTCAATCATATATACAGTTTTCTAGCCCCAAAACATATTCTATAATCACGATTTGTAGATTTTGACGCCCTCAGACGTGAAGTGGAGAGAAGGAAACCTGCTGTGAGACGCTTCTTTTTTTTTTTTGTGGAGACGCTTCTTCCCGGGATTATGTGCGGACAATATTGATATGGTGTAGTTGTCAGACGGCGAAGGTGTTCGATTTGCTCGACAGAGACTTCATTCGCTGGAATATTTGCGAGGCGATCATGCGTGTTCCCCGAGTGACGGAGTCGCTGCTTGTTTTCTGATTGTGCTGTTCACGTCTAAGTCATGAGGGGAAAACATCTGGGCATCTGGGGAGTAAAAGAACGATACAATAAAATACCAGGGAAAAAAGATAAAGAACAGAAATATGAGGAAAACAAGATTTAAGGATCAAATAGGAAATGGGAATTTGTACAAAATTTCCTGACTATACAAAATACCGAAATGCTAAATTTCCAAGATGTGTGTGTGAGTGTGCGCGCATCTTTTCCCTAATAATTACAAAATATAATTACAAAAATAAAATATGCTTTTTTTGTATTATAAAAAAGTCATCTCTATGTGTATGGTATTTTATTGCTCTTTATATCTCATTTGTATTTTCTAATAAAATAAAATGTGCTTTTTTTGTATTTTCTAATAAAATAAAATAAAATATGTTTGGGCACAATTTCACTCTTTATTCCAGTTAATATTTTATTCATATTTTACTTCATCTCTATTTGTATTGTATTTTATTGCTTTTATCTCTTATTTGTATTTTATAACAAAATAAAATATGCTTTTATAATTTCTTATTTGCACTGTTACAATATGTTTATATGGTGGACGATTGAAAAAAAAAACATTTCTCTTCACATTGTTGCAAAATAATTGTCCACGTGACAAATAAAGTTTGAATTTGGTTTGATCTTTGAGTAACAAAGCAGCGTTTTACTAAACCTTTAGATTCACCACGTCCAGTTTCCATAGCAACTAGTGACAGGGACTTTTGGGACAGTAACACGACCGTCCGGCCCCGGCTGATGCAATATATCAAAATAATAGAAAATAACACAACACACACGTCTTATCACAGCCACGCCTCCTAAAAAGTAAAAGTAAAAGAGTATAAGAGTAAAAAAGTATCTTATTTACGAAGCAGTTTCAGTTGTTTATTTTCATTAAAGACACGAAAAAAATTCACCGTCTCTGATCATTATCGTGTGATTTCAAACTCGTGTGGCGTTTAAAACCCGAGACAAAGACACGAGCTCCATTAGTGGCTTTATTTTTATCTGCCAATGCTGATGATTTTTTTATAAATGTTTGGATTGATGAAATTTTAATGCGCTGAGATGTTCGTGACATACAAACCAAATAAGACACAAACAACCACCCGTACAAGAACACACACGCACACACACACACACACACACACACACACACGCGCACACACACACACACACACACACACACACACACACACACACACACGCACGCACGCACGACATGGAAAATTACAACATTTACATTTCATATATACATATTATGACAGTGATAAAAAAAAAAACAGCTGACTGTGAATCCTATTTATATTTTGGCTATATATAGGTATATATAAATATAGAGTATAAATATATATTAACAGTATATATCTTTCTTTTCATAGGCATAATGTTGCGTATAAAAACTGGCATAAAAACTGCGATTGAATCCAGATATAGGTAAAGCATTATTAATTACTACTTTGTAAATACTAAAAGCAGAACAATAATTAGTTTGATAATATTTAAATACATCATAATTATTTTTAGCCAAGTGTAGGACAAACTATGGGACATGGAGTCTGATAATTCAGTGATTTGGTTCTAAGAGATTAGCGTTACCACACAGAGGCTGTAGCAAGTAAAGTACTTGAGTAAATGGACATTGTTACTTTACTTGAGTATTTGCGGCTACTTTGTACTTATCTCGTCAATTAGCGGTTGCACTTTGTGCTCTTTTTTATTGTTTTTGGTTCAGGCATTTTGAAACATTGAGGTGTTAAATTTCATTCGTAAATTGAGAAATAAAACGACATACATAGAGTTGTTCACGTTTTTTGGTCGTTTGTTTTTTGTCTAAATTCAGTAAAATACTCAAGTTGTTTTAAAATTAGACACTTTATGACTTTTACTCGAGTCTTTTTGGAATCAGTGACATGTAATGGCAACAAAAGACCCTGAAATAGAACAACCACCTGGCAAACACAGACAGAGTGACAAGAACAGAGGAAGAGGAAGGAAACGACAGATCAAAGGAGAATCAGGTGTGAGAAGAAAAGTCCAAAACCACCAGCAACAGGCGTGAAAGATAAGAGAGGAACAGGAAACAAGATAAACTGACTCCTTTTTAATCTCTTTTCCCGTTCGTCTCCAGAAGAATTTCCCAGTGTCTTTCACGTTTATAGCCTGGTTTCAGTTAGAGTGTTTGTTTTCCTAGCCATCGTCCACATTCTGCTTGCTCACTCACCCTGATCAAATATATTACCTGATGAACAACGTCTGATCTATGCTTTACATCTGTGTTTACACAGAGAGAAAGAGAGAGAGAGAGAGAGACAGACAGACAGACAGAGAGAGAGAGAGAGAGAGAGAGAGAGAGAGAGAGAGAGAGAGAGAGAGAGAGAGAGAGAGAGAGAGAGAGAGAGAGAGAGAGAGAGAGAGAGAGAGAGAGAGAGAGAGAGAGAGAGAGAGAGAGAGAGAGAGAGAGAGAGAGAGAGAGAGAGAGAGAGAGAGAGA
>MU204395.1:417445-434499 GCA_017309775.1 Paedocypris sp. Pulau Singkep | reverse complement strand
ACAGAGAGAGAGAGAGAGAGAGAGAGAAAGAGAGAGAGGGAGGGTGAGAGAGAGAGAGAGAGAGAGAGCAATATAGTTACTTTGTGAAATACAGAAATGTCTTCATAGCTCAAAAAAGTGAATCCACATCTTTTCAATGGCATTTCACACATTTTCTGCATGTATTGATCACGATGTGTGTAATTATTGATGTGTTGATGTGATATGCACAACTGCTCTACACAGGTCAAAACTTCAACAAGAAAATTAAACATGTCATTTTAGTGTCTTGTCGCATCATTTGGCGTCTATTAGTTGACAACGCTTCAGTTTCTTTTTCCAGAACAGTCCTAATTATTCATTTCACAGCACTGGTTTTATTTCAGTCACGTTTAATCACCGGACGCGAACAGATTTCTGCTTGATACTGGAATTATCAATTGTTCATTGCGGCTTTTAGCATAAATTAGGGGAGTGAATGGCTCCATTAGCCTGGAGCGAGTTCTGAGAGCCCGGTTCCTCTCAGGTGGATGTGGCGCTCACATATTAACCTGTGGACTTCTTTTCTTCTACATAAATCAGTTTAAAGCGGAACTCCTGACAGATAAATGGGCGGGTATTGAGGAGTAAAAGGATGTTCTGATCTGACCTTCAGGTGGAGGAACTTCTCGCTTCCAGGGCTTGGCTTTTTTTCTTAAGGCAAAGGTTGTTGTTTTTTTAACAAAATGTATATATTTGAAATGATAAATTTTATGATCAATACCTTATCATGTCCATAAAATATGTTGATTATGTATATGAACATACTAGGCGTGTCAAAGTTAACTAGTTAACGCACATGATTCATTTTAAGGGCTTAACCGAATTAATTTTTCGCCATTAATCACAGTTGCTTTTATTTTGTTTTCAGCTGACAAAAAGAAGGCAAAACGTGCTTCAAGTTTTAGTTTTATTATTATTATTTATTTTTACAAAAAGCACAATGTTCTGTTTTTATTAAGAGTTTAACCTAAAAAAAAGGGCACTTCAAACTTTCAATTGATGTATAACACTTATATGTAAGTCCAAAATTGACTTTTTTTGTGTTTTATTTTGAATAAAGTGACTCGACCTCGGAGGGTTAAAAAACAAAAATAATTTATAAAAGAAAATATATTGCAAATTGAACAAACATTATACGAAATTATATTGCAGTATTTAAACTAGTGTATATTTAGTTTTAGACCTTATTATCCATTATTTCAAGCTTTAGTCATTTAATCGCCATTAATTTGGTCAGGGAAGTGCGATTAACTAGTTAAAAAAATGTTATCGTTTGACAGCACTAGAAAATACTTAAAAAATCAGATAAGGAAATGTGTCATTAATTTGCATACGTACATTACATAAACAAAATAAATTTTAGAAATAAGTGTACATCGATAACTCATAAATATATTTTCTTTTTTATATTCTCACTGACGGGCTGAAACTCGTTATCTCGCTGTAGTGTAGCAGTAACAGCAGGTTTTGTGTGTTTCTTTCATCTTGTCAGACGTGAAACATTGTAAGGAGTGAGATTGTCACTATTGTCTCCTGATGGTGTAACGATCTCTGATCTTCCGAACATCTCCACCACTCAAACTGTGGAAAAGCCGACGTGACACGAGACGGCGAGCGAAACTCAAAGAGGAAGTCAAGCAGGAAGCGTCGTCATCACAACTTTTCATCCAATAGTTGTGGCTTGAGAAACGGACCGTGACCAATAGAATTACACTGCCGACGCCTTGTGTGATAACAATCTGCCACCACGTGCTAAAAGTGTATTAATCAATATTAATGAGTTTAAGAAGAGACAACAAAGCAAACTGTGGAAAAATGATCTTTATTATGATGCTATTGATGAACTGCAGACACGTGTTCTTTCATTAAATGTGAAAGACAAAATGGAACTGACAAAACCCGATTTAGCCTTCCGATCGTTTATGAGTTTAAAAAATAAAATAATAAAATACGTCTCCTGCTTGTCTTAGTTAGTGTAATCTTGACATATTTGTTACAAAAATAATGTTCGGATCAAATTGACCCTTCAGACAAAATAGATGTTAAAAAGAGTCAGAAAGATCAAAAATGTTTTTCTTTGCAACAATGAGACATAAGTTACATTATTAAAACATAATTACTTGTTATTGTAACAATTTACACGACTGTCACACACACACACACACACACACACACACACACACACACACACACACACACACACACTGTCTATGTAATATAAACATGTAGCGTGTTGTTTCATATATGTGATCTGAATCATTATATTGTAATTTGATGACTACACCAAATCAGACACGCAGGAGAAGTTTCAAAAACTTTGAAGTATTTTTAAAATATTTTTAAAACTTTGAAGACGAGTTAAAAACAAAAAGTAACCCTTCTAAACAATCACAAAAACTGAAACAATATGCTGTATCGTATTTATGTCTGTATATACTGTAGTATTTTAAATATATGCACCCTAACAATATCAGCTTTTTCATAGGACATTTCATGCATAAAATGTAAAAAAAATAATTAATAGGTGAACATAAGCACCTTCTTAATGTCGTGGTGCCATATTTCATTTCATTTCATTTTACGTAAATGTAACATTAAAACAAAAAATTGTGGCATTAGACATTATTTCTAAAAGTAGCAGAATATCTCCAGTCGGGGTTATTATTTGTTGAATTGTAAAAAATGTGATGAAATGTGAGTCGCTCTGGATAAAAGTGTCTGTTAAACGATTGCAAAGTAAAGTAAAGTTATAGATTCCAGTTTTGAAATTTAAAATAAAAAGCAGACTTCCGCAGTCTTTATATTTATTCCAGTGTTGTTTAGCCACTGCGCTGCGTTTCTTTATTTTCATCATTCAAACTTCACACAAAAAATCCCAGAGCGACTGTATTCATGACCAGCTGCCCAGAGTCTCACAATACGAATTTTGCAGATGGTATGATATTTATTTTTTTTTTTAAAGACAAAAGCAACACAAATGTAGTGTTTTAAGAGCCAAAACGTTCACATTTTTTCACCGTTTTAACTGGAGCGTCACGTATTGTCTCGCGGTTCATGCATTATTAATGTTTCTGGGTCAATAGAGGAATGAGTCACAATTACAGTTAGTGGAAAAAAACGTGTGTAAAAACTCAAGTGCATCGCACTGAAAATCACTCGTAACAGAAAAATGACCGAGCAAAAGCCGAGAAGGAGTCACGAGTGAAAAATCACTGGTTTTACACACACAATCATAACAGCTCATTATCTTTAATTATTCTTTTTAATCGAACTTGCCAAAAGTTTCCATTCATTTTAATTACAAAACTTGTGATTATTTAATAGTAGTCTAATGTACGCATGTTTAATAGTTTATTTTCTCAGTAATTAACATCTGCTTTTTTTTTAATGACTGGACAAATACACATAAATATGATAATAGATGCCTAGATTAGATCATTGTGGAGCAAACGCTCTCACGTCCTCATATAAAACATTAGTAGTGATAATATTGTTAGTTTTATAGATGTATAGTTTTACAGTAAAAGGCTGTGTTGATACCCAGATCCTTTAAACCCTATAAAGTTCCAGGGTTCTCGCTCTATGGTGTGATATTGACTGACAGCAGGACTGAGCTGAAGAGATAAGGACTTTTTATAGCCAATCAAACGTTTCGCTGGATTTTTCCAACGTTGACTTCATTTCCAACGTTATGGAGATTTTTTTTTTTTCCTCACTCCATTCTGGAAAGATTCTGGCATTTCCTGCTCTTCTCTTCTGACGGCGTCACACTGTCTCGCTGCTAAAAATAGACCGATTCTGAGTTGCTCCTCCGTTCCGACACACAGCTGATCGGTAAAACTGAGCGGAAGGTCTTGACGGACAAAATCAAGAACATTTGTGGATTTCTGATGCGTGAGTCTGTCATCTGGACTAAAGATGGCGAGGACGACTAATGGGACTCAAATAAGAACTTGAAAGGTCCACTTACCACAATTACCAAATTTTCCGCTCAGCCCGAGTTTCGGAAAAGTTCAAATTCCAAATTCCAACAACTTCACAACTACACAACATCATCTCTTGTGTGTCCGTGGAGGTTTGTAAGACCCAAAACATCTTTTTAAAATGATCCCTTTTCTTCATTAAAAAATCTGACCAAGACCAGGAGTTGGATTCTGGTTTTTACTACAGTATTATTATTATTTATATACACTACTAGTTTCATAGTAGGATTTCGGGTGATTTATTTGTTTTGGCTCATTTTACTTTAGGGTAAATTTGTTCAAATTGTGCGCACCTGGAATCCAGGTTAAACACATTGTTTTACTTCAACACATTGATTTTATGTGTTAACACATTAAGAAGATTAAACACGTTGATTTTATGCTTCACAGATGCATGTTTTTTTCTGTCCAATCACTCTTGAACTCTCAGAGTCTTTCAAAGTCAACGTTTTGTGTCTTATCGATGGCCGGCTCAGTCCAAACTATCGTCTCTCCAAACCAACCATAACCAAAAATCCATAACTTGGTCCAAACCGACTATCGATGGCCAGTTGGTCCAAATTTAACCGTGTGTGGGTTTGGATGTGGACCTCGATAACTCTTACAGGGAGGAACTCGCACTTACTTCCTGCTTTACAGCATCTGGGCAGAAGAAGAACTCGTGTGCTGCTTGATATACACATCTTAAGCTGCTTAAAGACATCACACGACTGGAACTGGAAATTCTCCTCTTCTTAAACTCAGGGGTGTAAGGTACTTGAGTAAATGTACTTGGTTACTTTACTTAAGTATGTTTTTGGCTACTTCATACTTGCACTGAGTATCAAAAATATGAGCAACTTTTACTCTCTACTCCACTGCATTAGTGATTGAGTAGCAGTACTTTTCACTCCACTACATTTGAACAAACACTTATCGTTACTCGTTACATTGTGATTGTGCGCGACAAGCCGGAGTCGATTTATACCGCGGTTAATTTCTTGGGCGGACGAGGTGAATATCGCCATCTTTAGGCTGCTGACGGTAATGACGCTATTTGTGAATTAGAAACCACAAGAACGCGAATTATGGGCGTAAAATGTGTTTTACAAATGTTATTATATAATATATAACTTTATATAATACATATAATATATAATTTACTAATCAAATTAATCATTTTATTTTATATCTACTTGCAAATTTAAGTGATTGAGACTGACTTTTTGTTCTTTTTATCTACTTTGTTCTACCAGTTTTCAAACCTTGAGGTTAAATTCTGTTTCTGTCTTGGAAAACAATAGTTTGCTTTCACATTTCTTTCTTTTTTTTGAGGGCCTATATTGAGCACGAATAATAATACTTAAGCTCTTTTAAAATTGGATACTTTGCTACTTCGACTCAAGTCTTTTTGAAATGGGTGACTTGTTTTTTGTATTGGAGTAATTTTTACGGTAAGTATCTGTACTTTTACTCAAGTATGGCTGTCCGCTACTCTTTACTCCGTCCCCAGACATTTGTAGACTGTTGGAAATAGAGATGTTGGCCTTGTCTCCATTTTTTCGAGACTTGTCGGTGGCTTTCGAATTCAAAATCCAGCTTATTGTTCCCTCAAGATTGAATGTTTTATCTTAGTGCCACGTGTCCTGTGCCCATGGCTCTTGCCAGTCTGTCCTCATTCACACTGGGCTTTGAGGATGAGGGTGAGGACGAGGACTGTCAGGAAGATGGACAGCGTTCTTCACCTGATCGAGGGAAGCCAGTCAGACCTGTCAGACCTTTCCCACCAGAAAGCTTGTTCAGAACACACAGGTCACTGATAAAGCATCAGTCTGCGGTGTGAAAGGTTCGGGTACGAGTGTCGTACTTGTCTTTTTTATGGTGATTGGAAATGTTGCTAGTGATGATACTGACACACAATGGACATTTTTGTAACTATCTTTACTTTTACTTCACACAGCGGCTTTGAGTCGGTCTGTGTTTGTGAGTAGAGATACACAGTGTAAATAAATTGACCTTTAAATTGTCAACTTTTTTTAATATCAATAATAATTGCTAGTACACACGCTAGATTCTGGTCAATAGTTTCATGGTTAATTGGGTTAAAAATATTCCACATTTTACACAAGTTTGCTTATATTTCTTATATTTACCTATATTTATTACCTACTTAAATATAAATATACCTACTTATATTTAGTAGGACAAAGAACGCAAGAGATCAAGTACAAACACAACCAACACAAAATTTGAATCAAAAGTCTGTGAAGACCGAAAACAAACAATTTCAGTGTCTGTGAGCGATTGGAAGTGTAAATGTAGAGCTTCATCAGGTCATAATCGTGTAGAAGGTGTTTACATATGTAGATTAGCTTCACAGTTGCAATGGAGACAAAAATTACAACTTAGTCACGTTTTCCCAACATGCAAATCACTGCGTTGGTTTAGTTAGTTGAAAAGAGTCAGTCAACAGAGCAGGTTAAGATCTGGATAAGATATTTAAACGTTGAGATGCTGAGCACGGTTTCGTTTTTGACAAAAAAAAACTGATGATCAAAATAAAAGTAAGCGCAGGAGGAAACAGCTGAACTCAGAATGCCGAGGAGAAGATTTTAATGTTCAAAAAGTAGAGACCACAAAGCCAAGAATCAACCAAAGTAAGATTTTTTTCAAAAAACTGGTTGATTCTTACTTGGATTTTTGCTTTTTAAATTATTCTCTTCTGCATTCTGATTTCAGCTATTTCTTCCTGCGCTAAGTTTTATTTTTAACTTTTTTTCAAAAACAGATACTATTTTTTTCCCCCTCAAACTAATAATAAGGATAAAAAAAGTGTCAACTCACAAAAAAGGATCAGTAAATCCCAAAGGAGGTAAATCCTACCAGATTGACACGATCAGGTTCCATCAAACGCTGAGAAACAGGTAAAACATGGATTTACACAGCAAACCGGTCACTAGACACAGGTGAACACAATTAGCAACGAGCAGCACAACAAAAACCCAAAGGAGAAGGAGCGACGTCTAGTGGCAAGAAAATAAAGTGAATGAATTTCAAATGGATGGTCTGCATTTAACGGCAAAAAAAGCAAGTTGGTAACGTGATAGCAGGTCGACTTCTCTCTACTGCGGTTAAGAACACGAGATTTATCGATTTATAAAGAGTCAATAATCAACCTACAGGTTTTACTACACCGGTAAAAGTGAGATGGCTTAATATTGATCAGAATGAATCAATCAGAATCAGAATCAGAAAACTTGATTGGCCAAGTTGCCATGACAACAAGGAATTGGGTTTGCACGGACTCCGTCTTTCCCCCTAAAAAGAAACAAGAAAATGGAAAATAAAAAAAAGGAAAAAAATTAAGACGAATATATCAAAATACGTTAAAGTATTTTTAAAGTATTATCATATTTTTTATACGATAATTACACCAAATAAGCCAAGCAGCAGAAGTTTCAAAGTGAAAAAATACTTTTAACTATTTTTACGACTTTAAAAACTGGACCCGAACACAATAGAAGGATTAAAGCAGTTAAGTTTCAGTAGGTTTTTGCACTGTACAATTAATCCTGTTCAAAATATAAAAAGCTGCAGGTTTAGACTCGTTTTTTACCTGTGTTTTTTTTTCTTTTATAACTCATTATATTTACCATGTCATTATTAATACCGTAATTACGCAAATATAAGCTCCACCCCACAAAAAAAAATTGTTTAGATTTTTTTTTCTGTCTAAATTATGCTAATTTTCGCTTTAAAATAGTATTTTTCTTTATTTACCTCACCTATCTTGTGATTCGTATCACTTCAATGTTGTTTTACTTAAAAATAATAAAACAATAATCTATTCTAGCGGTCGAAACTACACCTCCCATCATGCTTTGCTGCTCACTGGCTCCCATGAGCCTTTGCACTAAAAGAGCATTGTGAGCTGGAATCCCAGAGCTGAAGGACCTGTAACATTGCGTGATTGGAAATTGCACTTAACCATATGAAAAACCTTGATTTCGTGCTGAAATTTTAGAAAGTGCCATACATATTCAGTTCACGGAGAGAAAAAAAAGTGTGTACAAAAACACATGCATATATAGTAGGACAGAGATGATATGAAAGAGGAGTGTGGGTTCTTCTAGAGAATCACAAGAGGAGCGAGACAGAAAGCGCAATGCCAAGAGACAACCAGTCAGAACTCATATTAGAACCATGATGTGGGTTGGACGAAGAAAAAAAAAAACAACTGTAAAAAACAAAATCGGATATACAAGGGATCAAGATATACAGCATGAGGGGGTGAGAAGCTGATCCAGCCGAGTAAAGTGAACACACATCTGAATGTAAACATCACGTGATGCTGAGAAGAAGAGCAGAAGAGCAGTGTCAGAAGAGTGTGAGAAGAGCGTGAGAAGAGCGTGAGAAGAGCGTGAGAAGAGCGTGAGAAGAGCAGTGTGAGAAGAGCAGTGTGAGAAGAGTGTGAGAAGAGTGTGAGAAGAGCGTGAGAAGAGCGTGAGAAGTGTAAAATTCAAGTGTAAAATGTTAATGAATGTAAACTCAACACAAAGTAAACACTTGTTTAAATACTGTAATATACCGTTTTTGACTAAAGAAAACAATGAGCAAGCGGGTCATAATTAAAAAAAAAAAACAAGTAGATTTTATTGAGGAAAAGAGACAACGGATATGTATTTGTATATGTTTTTGAAAAGAAAGTCCGGAAATAGCGAAAATTTATTTAATGCCGTTAAGAAAATTTGACGCAAATAAACAGATATAATTATAATATAACTATATATAACTTTGTTTTTTATAATATATATATAACTTTGACAGCCCTATTTGTTGTTAATCATCCATATCGTGTGGTTATTTTAAAGTGCTACGCATTAATATTATGAGGATTTCAATTAGACAACTAATGTGTTGGCATTTTTCGCTACACTGTTGCCCATGTGTCACATTCAAAATTGCGGTGTACGTCTTCAGCATCGTCCTCGGGGGTTTTACAGCACGTGTGTAATTCTGGGAGAAGTGAAAGGTGATTGTGCGCCAGAGCGTGAACTGTGCGATAATCCACGCTCACACCAACGCGGGCCGCCGCTCAACAATTCTCCAGGGTGATTATGGGAAATGAAGTCTTCAGAAAACACCTGCTCTCTGGGGCTTTGTGCTTTTAGAGGCTTTCGCAGCTCATATTATCAATATTACTCAAGCCGAGTTGCTAAGGCGAATGGATTAAACTCGGGCGGTCAAACCATTCTTTTTATATAACTAGTTAATCGCACTTCCCTGACCAAATTAATCGCGATTCAATGACTGAAGCTTGTAATATTGGATAAAGAGGTGCAATATGTAAATTAATGTAAACTCAACACTAAATAAACACTTGTTTAAATACTGTAAAAAAGTTTAGTATAATTTTTGTTCAATTTGCAATATATTGCTTTTGTTTTTTTAACCCTCTGAGGTCGAGTCGCACTTTTCTCAAGATAAAACACACAAAAAAAAAGTCAATTTTGGTCTGACATATACGTAAGTGCTATCCATCGATTGAAAGTTTGGAGTGCATATTATTTAGGTTACACTCTTAATAAAAACAGAATTTTGTGTTTTATATAATAATATGCAACTGTGATTAATGCCGTTAAAAATAATTAAGCACTCAAAATGAATCACGAGCGTTAACGCGTTAACTTTGACCGCACTGGTTTAAACTAAACGTGGATAACTTGAGCTCGTACTGGGTAGAACTGGTTTGCGCTTTGCTGTAGCTAGATATCACACATGTGGGTGTGTTTTTTATCCTTTCTCTCTTCTTCTTTTAATTAAACAGCCTGTGTTGAGTTCGGCATGATGTCCACGTCTGAATTCCTTAGGCCAAATTGATTAGAGAATTGAAGACGGATCAATATTATAGATCGACTGACAGGACAATGAAGTGCTAAAAAGCAAGTGGGCGTGTGTTTAAAGCAGGAAGTGTGCGCGATGAAGGACGCGGTGAGAAGCGTCGATACGTTTGATCAGCGACAGAATTCTATTCTCACGACTCTCACAAAAAAAAAAAAAAAATAACACTGCAGCCTTGTGATTGGACCAACTGTAGCCAATCACAGTCTCTGCTGTTCAGTTATGAGATATTGTATCGTAATAAATTGATTGATGCGCGAGCACATACTTGGAAAAGGAAAACACAATCAAATCATCAAACACATGAACTGTGATTTAAATTGGTGATTAAAAAGGCATTAGATAAAATATTACCATAAATCACTGAATGTGCAGCTGCGCAACATGTCTATTAGAGTGTAGATGTGTTAATAAATCCTATATAACCGTATATACGTTCACTTCTTTTAACATTCTCCTTTTTAACGGACTCTTTTTTCCTAATTTTGAACACAGGTGGACAATGGACATAATTCCATAATTAATAATGGACATTCCCTAATTCCGCACAGCGATTATTTGTAAACAAGAATCATGCTTTAGAAATTGGATGGGTCTTGATTTTAAACGACTCAAATGATGATCCCGAAAAGTGTGATTGGGATGAGAAAAGGTTAATCGATCGGCTGAAATATTTGGAGATTTAGTGACTAATGTCTAAAAAAAAAAAAGAATAAAAATAAATTAGAAACGTGCGTTGACTAAAAACTACATTTCCCACAATGCCTTTCGACTACAGTAGCCGTGTCAATATATCCACAGTTTTATGTTATTTTTCTTCATTCGCGTGGAATCGCGATTAATTTCTTGACAAAAGTGACAAAAATGTGAGCTGTTATCAAATCACCGGCTAATTTGAGGAAACACATTGAGCTATACGAGACTTTTTTAATGTTGATTTAAAGTGAATTTGTTGTTAAGTTAAACTCTACAGATCTTTCCTGACTTTAATGTTAACACTGTGACTTAATATACATTAGCTTGATTTTTTTTGTTATCTCGGAATTTTGTTTATTTCTATTACATTTTTTTGCACACTTGAGTTTGACTGAGACTGACTTTTTGCTCTTTATTTATTTTACTTTACCTTTTTTGAAACGTGGAGATGTTACATTTCACTTCTGTATTGGAAAATAAAACCCCATGAATAGAGTTTTTCACATTGCTTTGCTTCTTTTTTTTTTTAGCCTAAATTAAGTAAGAGTAAAATACTTGAGTTCTTTTAAAATTTGCTACTCAAGTCTTTGTTCTTACTAACTGAGTTAAACCTCTTAAAGAGTTAAATCTCTTACACAGGTTTATTCATTTTGAGTCTCTAAGCAACAGGTTCTGTTTCGTACTGAAGTGTCCTTGAGAAAGTGTGTGTGTGTGTGTGTGTTCACTTCACTAGTTGGAGCTGCGATACTTCACCATACAATCTGTAATGCGTTTTTAACCCTACCTGGCCACTTTCCCTCACTATCAATGTCTTTGCTAGTGTGAGAAATTATTTATACTCGTATGCCTTTATATTTTACTTCAAAATATTAATAATCTAACAGCTAGTGTCAATGGAGCAGTGAGACAGCTTCATAACTAGAGTTATATACTATACATATATATACCTTATATACAGGGGGAAAATGCTCACACTTTCAACGGATGAAAAAAATGAATAAGTGCTTAAAAAGATGAACGAAATAATAGATGCAAAGTGCAAACTGACAATGACCGTATTTACGCAAATAAAAGTCACGACAAAGAGAAACTACAAACCACGACAGGTTAGCTTAGCATAGCTTAGCGCTAACCAACGAGTCCAGTGTGTCATCGCAGAAAGAGTCGAAACGGTGGAAAACGAAGAACACGGGCAAGAAGCAGAAGGAACAGAAACAATCAAAACGCTGGGTCTGATAAACAGGGGGTAATAATTTGATGAGAATTTTAACGTGATTGAACGATGATTTGATAAAAAAAAATAAAAATTTTTTTTGAAATTGTTATTTTGTGCCTGAAAAATCAGGGGGGTGTTTATTTTCCCGTAAATACGGTAATTTACTCGACTATGACCTTTTTGGTTTCATGCTCTATGTCTTCACTCGAAAAATGTCCTGTGGGATGACTTGAGAATACCCCAATTTTACCATATTCCAAAAATGGGATATTCCCATTTTTACTAGTATAATATTTTATCATGAGTTCCCTTCAGCACATTTTACCTCATCATGAACTCCATGCTTTCAAGCTCCGAGTCTTTGTCTAGTTTATCTCGTCACACTAATCTCGTATTGTCTTCCCTGAACACTTCACCCTTAGATATTTTATAAATGCAACTATCCTGCTTTCTGATTGGCTCTCTCTCTTCTGCATTGTGTGCCGTATAGATCCCGTGTGACTCATTAGCATATCGCATTATCTGCCACGTTTTTCTGAAACGCCTAAATCACAAGCGTCATTGGGTGTAGAGTCTGTTTCTGCCCATTCAGAACGTCTTTAAAGCGTCCGCTGATCCTGTAGAGCGGCAAATCTCCCTGTTCGTAAGGGAGGAAAAAAAGAAGAAAAAAAAAAGAATTGGCTGGTGAAGAGGGTTTTTTTTTATGGATTTAGTTCTCCATTTCTGCTCAACACACTCTCATTATTCCTCTCTACATTGACACGGGATCGTTTTTTTACATATATTCTATTTATCTCACTATTTTATGTTATTTGAGTCATAAACCGCTACTCAAAGGAATCTACGCGTCACACTAAGAATGTGGAAGCCATTGTGACCAGATTTCAAAGACGGGATTTTGCAACGGATTATCGTCTTTGAGCTGATGTTGATTCGTTAAAAACCCACACAAACAAACACCGTACAAAACACCGTAGATGCTACACAAGTACATGATTTCAACAGTGGTGGAACATGTTCAAATGTGGCCATTATCTATTGTAAATTGCCGTTTATATATGTATTTTTACTCCTATCACAGACACTTTGGACTCAAGGTTTTAACTAGAAGATGGCTTTTTCCTAAAGCAACCCCGGCGGCTTCGTACTGGTATCCGTGTTAGCACGTGATATGGGATATGGTGAGTTGTAAGACATCATACGTTGGTAGATGATTTGGGGCTTTGTCTTTTAGTTTATAGTCTTTCAAATTGTTACGTCTTCACTTTTCCGCATTTTTCATTACGTTTGAAGCTGGAATAATGATTTGTTTGGATTGACAAGCTGCTCTTGTTAGCTGTCAGTTTGGTGTTGTATTTAAAGCCTCATCGCGCTTTAGTCGCTAGTTTGTGTGTGTGTGTTAGTTCAAGTTCATTTGTATAGCGCTTTTCTTAGTCCGAGACCAACGCAAAGACGCTATGTGAAAAAAAAAATTTAAAAAGAGAAATGTCGATTGTTTATGAGTTTTAAAAAAATTGGGGGGAGGGGGGGGCCACAAAAAAAACACTGAGTGTTAAGTGTTGTGCGTTAGTGATGTTTAGCTGCCGAGTCTAGAGATTTTTAGTGTTTTTGTGAAATCGCATCCAAAGCTTTTGATTGATCGATTGCTTGATTGATTGAAACTTTAGTCCGACTTATTTCTGATTTCTTTCCATTAAAGAAATCGAGTGAGTATTTCTACTCTAGGGACCATAACATCACATCGAAATTCCGAGCTTTTAACCCATTCAGTGAAGTTAAACACACACACACACACACACACACACACAGACACACACACACACACACACACACACACACACACACACACACACACACACACAGCGAAGTAAATGTACAAAACCCGTGCGCAGCTTTAGTGTTGATATTTAGAACTTTATTTCATAATACTAATTAATTAATTTAAAAAGTCTAAGACAAATATTGTTACAGACATAAGTTTTTACAGATTACATTTTTTTTTAATATAGACGTTGGTTTTGCACCATTAAGAAGCCTGTCTGATTTAGTCTGGAGGACGCGTCGGTTCTCCTCTTTTATAAATCTAAATATATGGTCAGCCGACTATTATAAACTACGTATATTGGTATTGGTAGCTTGGATAGACCGCGGTCATTAGGCTACAAAACAGTAAAAAAAATACAAGTAAAAGGTTAATTTTGTTATTTTAGTTGTAGTTGTAGTTATTGTGGTTCAAGTTCAAGTTCAGTGCATTTGTAGGGCGTTTTTCACAGTTACAATTGTCTCATGTAAAAAAGATGTAAAGATGTAAAAAATAATGTAAATAATAGTAATAGTAACAATAGTATAATGTTAAAAAAGTTAAATATCAAAAATGCCACAAGTTAAACATCAAAAATGCCACGAGTAAATTATCAAAATGCCACGAGTAAATTATCAAAATGCCACGAGTAAAATATCAATAATGCCACGAGTAAAACATCAAAAATGCCACAAGTAAAATATCAATAATGCCACGAGTAAAATATCAATAATGCCACGAGTAAATTATCAAAAATGCCACGAGAAAAATATGAAAAATGCCACGAGTAAAATATGAAAAATTTCAAAAATCATGGTTATATCAAAATGTCAAAAATATCATAATGTCGACTTCTCAGCAGTCGTGCGTGTTTTACGTTAGTACCCGACCTGCGATTCGCCTGCTCATGGGTGAAGATGCCAGGTTGAAGAAAGGGATGAAGAGGAAGAGAGAAGGACTTGTCAGGCTTTTCTGAGGCTTTTCTCGGAGGCATCTGCCCTACATCTGGCCCTTCAGAACACATCAGTGTGGTGGGACACGGCTGAGGAACATCTGGGCCGACACCTGCCAGCTCTCCGTACAGGTGTTACTGACGCTCCACTCACGTCTTACACAACCCTGTTATTCTGTGTGAGATGCTGAATAGACACACACCTAATGACTTTAACCAATGAAGACGCAAGAACACGTTTACATCTGCTTGAAAAAAAACGCTAACAATCGGCTGATATTTTTAGTTTTGCTGAATAATCTGTAGTTTTGAGGCAGTAGTGGATCATTTCAACACTTTCGCCTTATACTGGACACTTTAAACCGAGTCACTTTTGTATATTTCTCTTTTTTTTTATTTTTGTATATTTGTATACTACTCACTCTGCATTATTCTGTTGTAGGAAAATTTTGAATTTTCATACATTTTCATTATTCATATTTTCTCTTCATATCATGTTTTTATTACTTTATTACTTGTTTTAATACTTTTTTGTATTTCCTTTTGCACATTTGGCACGTTTTTATCATATTTCTATTCTTTATCTTTGTATTGTATTTCCCCCTTTGCACATTTTGTTGTATCTCCCACATCCACATATAATTTGCATGTGACGTAAAATTTGAATTTGAGTAGTGGATTATAACTCAAAAACAAATCACATTTAAGAGAAATACCTTTATTGTGATTTCCAGAAGTTGTATAGACACAAGGCAAAGGGAATTTGCTAAGAAGGGATCAATTTTGCATGTAAATTTAATAATCCGTCCCAAAATGAAGAATGTTCCTATAATATGTTAAAATATCGTAATAACTGTGATAAAAAACATGTCTGCCATCTTGAATCTGGCGATAACTGTGACGTAGCCGGATGAGGGCGGAGCCTGACATCATCACTCGGGTTGTACTTTTGTGCGTAAACATCTTCCATGGTCAACAACTTTCTCCAGTGGTTGACCTCGTCCATCCACAGGATTCTCACGCTCATTGACCTCGAAGACGAAAAAGATCCAGACAAAACGTTTTTCTTAGAACTTTTTCGATTTAAAACGCAAAAACATTTATCATGTGTGAGAAGCTGATAGACCCGGAAGTGTGATGGATCGAGACTTTTGGGTCCCAGGACTGTATTGATTCAGATTTTCCAGTATCGATACTTATCGAAATATTGTTGTTTTTGACAACACTGGTTCCTCGTTATGAACTAAATCACCTCATCCACTCAAATGTCCCACTGGCAGGAGGTCCAGGACCCACTGGAGAGACAGGTTCGCCCTGGGAATGCTTTAGCTTCATCAAAGGCTGGAGAGTGGCCATTACTGCTCCCAGTGACCCCAGATTAGAGGAGAGAATCAATGGACCTGTAGATGACCATCTGAGTGCCAGCCTGATGGTGATGGTGGACATTAGTGGACAGTGTTAATGGTGCAAGGTCCAGATGTGGATGGAAGAGAAGATTATTCAATATGGTCCACAATCTCACTTCACTTCACTTCAGCTTTCAGTGATTCTTCTCCGAGCCCACGCAGTCTAGGGACTCGCTTTCTAAAGAGAACAAGAGCCGAAGAAGAGATGAAAACGGAGAATAAAACACAGTGTATGAAAAGAAATATCTGTGAATCGTAATTGTAAAAACCTGTAGATTTTGTACGATATGTTATAACGTAACAGTTCATGTAAAAATGTCAAAGTTTCAAAAAAAGCTAAAGAACTGTAAGCATGACATGCAAGCTTCTCATTGGCTCTTCTAAGGAACAAGCTCATCTGATGATTTGGAGCTGCTGATTCTCTTAATTAAGCACTTTCCTCTTAACGAACTCCACATTCACTCTTCATCTGCTGTTCATAACAGTGGCGTTTGATCACTTCACGTGTTGCAATTCATATGACTGTGACTCAATTAAAACCGCAAACCAATTAAACCAATTCTTTTAAAATACATTTGAATTCTCCTTTTCTCAATTTTTTTGCCGAAATTGTTTCTTAAAGTGACGCCAAAAACTGCACTGGTTTACTTAAGTAAATAAAATAAAACAGGTGAAATTTACATTTTACTTTGTTTCTACCAAAATGCACTCAATATTTTAAGTGAAACACAGAACAACGTTTTTTTTCCCCAAGGAGTTGAAAAAAAACAAGAGCCGAAGGAGATGCAAACGCAAAATAAAACACAGAGTAGGAAAAGATATACTTGTCAATCGTGATTCTAAAAACCTGTAGAGTTTTTCCTTTCCACGATTAGACGTTTGCGCAGCTCCTACAAGCGTTTCTGGGGTCTGGGTGAGATGGTGTGTCGTGTGAGGCGTGGGAGTCGTGGAGGAACCTGAGGGGCTCGGGACTCCTTCACTCTTTCATTTCGTCTTTATGTCTTTATCTCTCTGGACTGTGAAAGCAAATTGCCTCGCTTCAGAGATCACTCTATTCACAGTTCCCCGAGTGTAGGCAGAAGAAGAAGGAGGAGGAGGA
>MU204395.1:402577-417420 GCA_017309775.1 Paedocypris sp. Pulau Singkep | reverse complement strand
GGAAGAAAAGCCAGTCAGAATGGCCTTCAGTTTCACACAATTTACGGCTGTCGGAAAAATGTACGATAATAAATTAAATGGAACCAAGTCTGTGCTGTACACACGGCTGTCTGGATCACAACTTACTGCAAAAGTTAACACTGATTTGAAATTGCTGATTAGAAAGATAAAGAATAGAATAGAATAGAATAGAATGCCTATATTGTCATTGAGATGAATATATTGACATTACGATGAAATTCGAAACGATGCTCCATTAAAAAAATATATCCTCCTCCTCCTTCTTCTTCTGCCTACACTCGGGGAACTGTGAATAGAGTGATCTCTGAAGCGAGGCAATTTGCTTTCACAGTCCAGAGAGATAAAGACATAAAGACGAAATGAAAGAGTGAAGGAGTCCCGAGCCCCTCAGGTTCCTCCACGACTCCCACGCCTCACACGACACACCATCTCACCCAGACCCCAGAAGCGCCTGTAGGAGCTGCGCAAACGTCTAATCGTGGAAAGGAAAAACTCTACAGGTTTTTAGAATCACGATTGACAAGTATATCTTTTCCTACTCTGTGTTTTTTTCTGCTTTGCATCTCCTTCGGCTCTTGTATTTTTTCAACTCCTTGGAAAAAAAAATGTTGTTCTGTGTTTCACTTAAAATATTGAGCGCATTTTGGTAGAAACAAAGTAAAATGTAAATTTCACCTGTTTTTAAGTAAACCAGTGCAGTTTTTGGCGTAAATTTAAGAAACCATTTCGGCAAAAAAATTGAGAAAAGGAGAATTCACATGTATTTTAAGAGAATTGGTTTAATTGGTTTGCGGTTTTATTTGAGTGACAGTCATATGAATCGCAACACGTGAAGTGATCAAACGCCACTGTTATGAACAGCAGATGAAGAGTGAATGTGGAGTTCGTTAAGAGGAAAGTGCTTCAGTAAGAGAATCAGCAGCTCCAAATCATCAGATGAGCTTGTTCCTTAGAAGAGCCAATGAGAAGCTTGCATGTGCGGCTTACAGTTCTTTAACTTTTTTTAAAACTTTGACATTTTTACATTAACTGTTTATGTTATAACATATCGTACATAATCTACAGGTTTTTACAATTACGATTCACAGATATTTCTTTTCATACACTGTGTTTTATTCTCCGTTTGCATCTCTTCTTCGGCTCTTGTTCTCTTTAGAAAGCGAGTCCGTAGACTGCGTGGGCTCGGAGAAGAATCACTGAAAGCTGAAGTGAAGTGAAGTGAGATTGTGGACCATATTTAATAATCTTCTCTTCCATCCACATCTGGACCTTGCACCATTAACACTGTCCACTAATGTCCACCATCACCATCAGGCTGGCACTCAGATGGTCATCTACAGGTCCATTGATTCTCTCCTCTAATCTGGGGTCACTGGGAGCAGTAATGGCCACTCTCCAGCCTTTGATGAAGCTAAAGCATTCCCAGGGCGAACCTGTCTCTCCAGTGGGTCCTGGACCTCCTGCCAGTGGGACATTTGAGTGGATGAGGTGATGTTGTTCATAACGAGGAACCAGTGTTGTCAAAAATAACGATATTTCGATAAGTATCGATACTGGAAAATCAATACAGTCCAGTGACGCAAAAGTATCGATGCTATCACACTTCCGGATCTATCAGTCTTCGCGAGCGTTTGAAATCGAAAAAGTTCTAAGAAAAACGTTTTGTCTGGATCTTTTTCGTCTTCGAGGTCAATGAGCGTGAGAATCCTGTGGATGGACGAGGTCAACCACTGGAGAAAGTTGTTGACCATGGAAGATGTTTATGCACAAAAGTACAACCTGAGTGATTATGTCAGGCTCCGCCCTCATCCGGCTACGTCACAGTTATCGCCAGATTCAAGATGGCAGACATGTTTTTTATCACAGTTATTACGATATTTTAACATATTATAGGAACATTTTTCTTATTGGGACGGATTAATAAATTTACATGCAAAATTGATCCCTGGGCCGGACTCAGGGAGTCTTCTTAGCAAATTCCCTTTGCCATGTGTCTATACAACTTCTGGGAATCACAGTAAAGGTATTTCTCTTAAATGTGATTTGTTTTTGAGTTATAATCCACTACTCAAATTCAAATTTTACGTCAGATACAAATTATATGTGGATGTGGGAGGTACAACAAAATGTGCAAAGGGGGAAATACAATAAAAAGATAAAGAATAGAAATATGATAAAAA
Organism: Paedocypris sp. Pulau Singkep; assembly: GCA_017309775.1. Taxonomy (NCBI): domain Eukaryota; kingdom Metazoa; phylum Chordata; class Actinopteri; order Cypriniformes; genus Paedocypris; species Paedocypris sp. Pulau Singkep. Next base: position 415,219 of record MU204395.1, on the reverse strand, counting down.
CGTGCCAAATGTGCAAAAGGAAATACAAAAAAGTATTAAAACAAGTAATAAAGTAATAAAAACATGATATGAAGAGAAAACATGAATAATGAAAATGTATAAAAATTAAAAATTTTCCTACAACAGAATAATGCAGAGTGAGTAGTAGAGAAATGTACAAAAGTGACTCGGTTTAGAGTGTCCAGTATAAGGCGAAAGTGTTGAAATGATCCACTACTGCCTCAAAACTACAGATTATTCAGCAAAACTAAAAATATCAGCCGATTGTTAGCGATTTTTTTCAAGCAGATGTAAACGTGTTCTTGCGTCTTCATTGGTTAAAGTCATTAGGTGTGTGTCTATTCAGCATCTCACACAGAATAACAGGGTTGTGTAAGACGTGAGTGGAGCGTCAGTAACACCTGTGCGGAGAGCTGGCAGGTGTCGGCCCAGATGTTCCTCAGCCGTGTCCCACCACACTGATGTGTTCTGAAGGGCCAGATGTAGGGCAGATGCCTCCGAGAAAAGCCTCAGAAAAGCCTGACAAGTCCTTCTCTCTTCCTCTTCATCCCTTTCTTCAACCTGGCATCTTCACCCATGAGCAGGCGAATCGCAGGTCTGGTACTAACGTAAAACACGCACGACTGCTGAGAAGAAGCATCTGATAAAAACGCTTCACCAGCAAACAGAACCATGATGCTTGATATTTTTGACATTTTGATATAACCATGATTTTTGATATTTTACCCGTGGCATTTTTGATGTTTTACTCGTGACATTTTTGATAATTTACTTGTGGCATTTTTCATATTTTACTCGTGGCATTTTTTATGTTTTACTCGTGGCATTTTTCATATTTTACTCGTGGCATTTTTCATATTTTACTCGTGGCATTTTTGATATTTTACTCGTGACATTTTTCATATTTTACTTGTGGCATTTTTTACATAATTTTTTACATCTTTACATCTTTTTTACATGAGACAATTGTAACTGTGAAAAACGCCCTACAAATGCACTGAACTTGAACTTGAACCACAATAACTACAAAGTAGAAATTAACATCCTAAAATAACAAAATTAACCTTTTACTTGTATTTTTTTTACTGTTTTGTAGCCTAATGACTGCGGTCTATCCAAGCTACCAATACCAATATACGTAGTTTATAATAGTCGGGTGACCATATATTTAGATTCATAAAAAAAGAGAACCGACACGTCCTCCAGACTAAATCAGACAGGCTTCTTAATGGTGCAAAACCAACGTCTATATTAAAAAAATTTAATCTGTAAAAACTTATGTCTGTAACAATATTTGTCTTAGACATTTTAAATTAATTAATTAGTATTATGAAATAAAGTTTTACTAAAGCGCTATACAAATGAACTTGAACTAACACACACACACAAACTAGCGACTAAAGCGCGATGAGGCTTTAAATACAACACCAAACTGACAGCTAAGAGCAGCTTGTCAATCCAAACAAATCATTATTCCAGCTTCAAACGTAATGAAAAATGCGGAAAAGCGAAGACGTAACAATTTGAAAGACTATAAACTAAAAGACAAAGCCCCAAATCATCTACCAACGTATGATATCTTACAACTCACCACATCAAAAGTCACGTGCTAACACGGATACCAGTATGAAGCCGCCGGGGTTGCTTTAGGAAAAAGCCATCTTCTAGTTAAAACCTTGAGTCCAAAGTGTGTGTGATGGGAGTAAAAATACATATATAAACGGCAATTTATAATAGATACTGGCCACATTTGAACATGTTCCACCACTGTTGAAATCATGTACTTGTGTAGCATCTACGGTGTTTTGTACGGTGTTTGTTTGTGTGGGTTTTTAACGAATCAACATCAGCTCAAAGACGATAATCCGTTGCAAAATCCCGTCTTTGAAATCTGGTCACAATGGCTTCCACAATCTCAGTGTGACGCGTAGATTCCTTTAAGGAGCGGTTTATGACTCAAATAAAATAAAATAGTGAGATAAATAGAATATATGTAAAAAACCGATCCCGTGTCAATGTAGAGAGGAATAATGAGAGTGTGTTGAGCAGAAATGGAGAACTAAATCCATAAAAAAAACCTCTTCACCAGCCAATTCTTTTTTTTTTCTTCTTTTTTTCCTCCCTTACGAACAGGGAGATTTGCCGCTCTACAGGATCAGCGGACGCTTTAAAGACGTTCTGAATGGGCAGAAACAGACTCTACACCCAATGACGCTTGTGATTTAGGCGTTTCAGAAAAACGTGGCAGATAATGCGATATGCTAATGAGTCACACGGGATCTATACGGCACACAATGCAGAAGAGAGAGAGCCAATCAGAAGGCAGGATAGTTGCATTTTTAAAATATCTAAGGGTGAAGTGTTCAGGGAAGACAATACGAGATTAGTGTGACGAGATAAACTAGACAAAGACTCGGAGCTTGAAAGCATCGAGTTCATGATGAGGTAAAATGTGCTGAAGGGAACTCGTGATAAAATATTATACTAGTAAAAATGGGAATATCCCATTTTTGGAATATGGTAAAATTGGGGTATCCTCAAGTCATCCCACAGGACATTTTTCGAGTGAAGACGTAGAGCATGAAACCAAAAAGGTCATAGTCGAGTAAATTACCGTATTTACGAGAAAATAAACACCCCCCTGATTTTTCAGGCACAAAATAACAATTTAAAAAAAAAAATTATTTTTTTTTTATCAAATCATCGTTCAATCACGTTAAAATTCTCATCAAATTATTACCCCCTGTTTAGCAGACCCAGCGTTTTGATTGTTTCTGTTCCTTCTGCTTCTTGCCCGTGTTCTTCGTTTTCCACCGTTTCGACTCTTTCTGCGATGACACACTGGACTCGTTGGTTAGCGCTAAGCTATGCTAAGCTAACCTGTCGTGGTTTGTAGTTTCTCTTTGTCGTGACTTTTATTTGCGTAAATACGGTCATTGTCAGTTTGCACTTTGCATCTATTATTTCGTTCATCTTTTTAACCACGTATTCATTTTTTTCATCTGTTGAAAGTGCGAGCATTTTTTTCCCCGTGTATAAGGTATAGTATATATGTATAGTATATAACTCTAGTTATGAAGCTGTCTCACTGCTCCAATGACACTAGCTGTTAGATTATTAATATTTTGAAGTAAAATTTAAAGGCATACGAGTATAAATAATTTCTCACACTAGCAAAGACATTGATAGTGAGGGAAAGTGGCCAGGTAGGGTTAAAAACGCATTACAGATTGTATGGTGAAGTATCGCAGCTCCAACTAGTGAAGTGAACACACACACACACACACACACACACACACACACACACACACTTTCTCAAGGACACTTCAGTACGAAACAGAACCTGTTGCTTAGAGACTCAAAATGAATAAACCTGTGTAAGAGATTTAACTCTTTAAGAGGTTTAACTCAGTTAGTCAGAACAAAGACTTGAGTAGCAAAGTATCAAATTTTAAAAGAACTCAAGTATTTTACTCTTACTTAATTTAGGCTAAAAAAAAAAGAAGCAAAGCAATGTGGAAAAACTCTATTCATGAGGTTTTATTTTCCAATACAGAAGTGAAATGTAACATCTCCACGTTTCAAAAAAGGTAAAGTAAAATAAATAAAGAGCAAAAAGTCAGTCTCAGTCAAACTCAAGTGTGCAAAAAAATGTAATAGAAATAAACAAAATTCCGAGATAACAAAAAAAATCAAGCTAAAGTATATTAAGTCACAGTGTTAACATTAAAGTCAGGAAAGATCTCTAGAGTTTAACTTAACAACAAATTCACTTTAAATCAACATTAAAAAAGTCTCGTATACATCAATGTGTTTCCTCAAATTTGCCGGTGATTTGATAACAGCTCACATTTTTGTCACTTTTGTCAAGAAATTAATCGAGATAAAAATCGATTATGGTTTGTCGCGCACAATAAAAATGTAACAAGTAACTGTGTCAATTCAAATGTAGTGGAGTGAAAAGTACTGCTACTCAATCACTAATGCAGTGGAGTAGAGAGTAAAAGTTGCTTATATCTTTGATACTCAGTGCAAGTACAAAGTAGCCAAAAACATACTTAAGTAAAGTAACCAAGTACATTTACTCAAGTACCTTACACCTCTCGTGACCAGGAACTTCCCAAATAACCAACACTCACACGACTTTGCAGGCTGAGAGTTAATTATTTCACATTTCAAACCGTTAAGACCGATCATTAGACTGAGATGTGATGAGACACAATCAGCTTGTCACTCATTTAGACACTTTAATTTTCTGCAGATGCTTCGTCAGATAAACCCATTCACATTGAATTAATCCAAACGTCCCGTAGCAAATGATCCCACGAGCGTAGATATCAGTTATGGTGGACTAGACATTTTGGACTATAAATTTCACCCTGGACTCTTTTTTTCAACCTGTAACTTGGATATGTCGATCAATAATCACAATAAAATGTATTATTATTATTATTATTATTATTATTATTATTATTATTATTATTATTATTATTATAGTGTGGTCTGGGGAACAGATGTTATTGAACTGTTGGACTGTGACGAGTTCTGAGACACTGGAGTCTAATACAATGACCTGACTACTCTACTCCTGTGTGAGAGTAAATGGAGGAGTAAAAGTAGGGAAGTATTTCTCTACAGACTGGAGAACTTAACCATGTATAGTTACCTTAACCCAGCGGTGTCAAACTCATCAGCATAACGTCTGTCCTCAAAGAGCCGATGTAACTGATAAACGTAACTAAACGTAATCAAATGTAGTGTAAAATAAATGTAACTACTCCTTAATGTACCGTCCCTGGTCCTGAAATGGCCTGGTGTCCCACACAACTCATTATTCATCAGAACTTCATCAAGTGACGATTGCAGCTGCGTAGAAAACCTACGTTTGCTTGTTGCTCTAACATTAATCTTTTGACATGTTGTCAGCTTATGAAAACACACGTAACTCTATTAATGAAGGATCAAACTGTCCACGCGAATGAAGAAAAATAACATAAAACTGTGGAAATATTGACACGGCTACTGTAGTCGAAAGGCATTGTGGGAAATGTAGTTTTTAGTCAACGCACGTTTCTAATTTATTTTTTGGTATTTTTTTTTAGACATTAGTCACTAAATCTCCAAATATTTCAGCCGATCGATTGACCTTTTCTCATCCCAATCACACTTTTCGGGATCATCATTTGAGTCGTTTAAAATCAAGACCCATCCAATTTCTAAAGCATGATTTTTGTTTACAAATAATCGCTGTGCGGAATTAGGGAATGTCCATTATTAATTATGGAATTATGTCCATTGTCCACCTGTGTTCAAAATTAGGAAAAAAGAGTCCGTTAAAAAGGAGAATGTTAAAAGAAGTGAACGTATATACGGTTTTATATAGGATTTATTAACACATCTACACTCTAATAGACATGTTGCGCAGCTGCACATTCAGTGATTTATGATAATATTTTATCTAATGCCTTTTTAATCACCAATTTAAATCACAGTTCATGTGTTTGATGATTTGATTGTGTTTTCCTTTTCCAAGTATGTGCTCGCGCATCAATCAATTTATTACGATACAATATCTCATAACTGAACAGCAGAGACTGTGATTGGCTACAGTTGGTCCAATCACAAGGCTGCAGTGTTATTTTTATTTTTTTTTTGTGAGAGTCGTGAGAATAGAATTCTGTCGCTGATCAAACGTATCGACGCTTCTCACCGCGTCCTTCATCGCGCACACTTCCTGCTTTAAACACACGCCCACTTGCTTTTTAGCACTTCATTGTCCTGTCAGTCGATCTATAATATTGATCCGTCTTCAATTCTCTAATCAATTTGGCCTAAGGAATTCAGACGTGGACATCATGCCGAACTCAACACAGGCTGTTTAATTAAAAGAAGAAGAGAGAAAGGATAAAAAACACACCCACATGTGTGATATCTAGCTACAGCAAAGCGCAAACCAGTTCTACCCAGTACGAGCTCAAGTTATCCACGGTTTAGTTTAAACCAGTGCGGACAAAGTTAACGCGTTAACGCTCGTGATTCATTTTGAGTGCTTAATTATTTTTAACGGCATTAATCACAGTAGCATATTAATACAAAAAACACAGCGTCTTGTTTTTATCAAGGGTGTAACCTAAATAATATGTACTCCAAACTTTCAATCGATGGATAGCACTTACGTATATGTCAGACCAAAATTGACTTTTTTTGTGTGTGTTTTATCTTGAGAAAAGTGCGACTCGACCTCGGAGGGTTAAAAAAACAAAAGCAATATATTGCAAATTGAACAAAAATTATACTAAACTTTTTTACAGTATTTAAACAAGTGTTTATTTAGTGTTGAGTTTACATTAATTTACATATTGCACCTCATTATCAAATATTACAAGCTTCAGTCATTGAATCGTGATTAATTTGGTCAGGGAAGTGCGATTAACTAGTTATATAAAAAGAATGGTTTGACCGCCCGAGTTTAATCCATTCGCCTCAGCAACTCGGCTTGAGTAATATTGATAATATGAGCTGCGAAAGCCTCTAAAAGCACAAAGCCCCAGAGAGCAGGTGTTTTCTGAAGACTTCATTTCCCATAATCACCCTGGAGAATTGTTGAGCGGCGGCCCGCGTTGGTGTGAGCGTGGATTATCGCACAGTTCACGCTCTGGCGCACAATCACCTTTCACTTCTCCCAGAATTACACACGTGCTGTAAAACCCCCGAGGACGATGCTGAAGACGTACACCACAATTTTGAATGTGACACATGGGCAACTGTGTAGCGAAAAATGCCAACACATTAGTTGTCTAATTGAAATCCTCATAATATTAATGCGTAGCACTTTAAAATAACCACACGATATGGATGATTAACAACAAATAGGGCTGTCAAAGTTATATATATTATAAAAAACAAAGTTATATATAGTTATATTATAATTATATCTGTTTATTTGCGTCAAATTTTCTTAACGGCATTAAATAAATTTTCGCTATTTCCGGACTTTCTTTTCAAAACCATATACAAATACATATCCGTTGTCTCTTTTCCTCAATAAATCTACTTGTTTTTTTTTTTTAATTATGACCCGCTTGCTCATTGTTTTCTTTAGTCAAAAACGATATCTTACAGTATTTAAACAAGTGTTTACTTTGTGTTGAGTTTACATTAATTAACATTTTACACTTGAATATTCAATATTACAAGATTCTATACTTATTCTTTATATAAATAATTGTTAATAATAAATAATGATCAATATTATTTGCAATTAATCGCAACTTTTTGGTTGGGGATGTGCGATTAACTAGCAAACAAAAAATTAATATTTTGACAGCACTACATTTTATTTACGAGGCACTTCACATTTGCACACACGTTTCAAAGGGCCACGGTAAAACACTTAAATCAATAGAAATAATGAGGAGAGAATCGTCGTAATCTGGCATCAGCAATGAATCATTTATAAAACTCGTTCCTACAGTAATAGTGGGATGGTCCCATTAAATATAATAATAATATAAATTGCATTTTCACACTTTGTTCAGGATCAGCAAATCATTACTCACACATAAACTAACAATTACAGTGTTATTAAGCGATTTGCAGATGCATTAGTCTGTTAGTCGCGTATGTTCTTAGTTAAACAAATCTCAAACGAACATCATCAAACTCAAGAACAGAGAGCATGACAAAGAATCAAAGATGATGGTAAAATTCGGCAAACGCAGGCTTATATACAGGTGCGGCTTATATACAGGTGCGGCTTATATACAGGTGCGGCTTATATACAGGTGCGCCTTATATACAGGTGCGGCTTATATACAGGTGCGCCTTATATACAGGTGCGGCTTATATACAGGTGCGGCTGTGACACAGACCGAGACCAAGCAGCCGTTTCCTTCAGATCTCTCGAGCTTCTGTGTCTGTCTTCGCTCCTCAGTTTATAATCTTTATTCAGAATAGAAAAGATCGTAGACGTAACAAGGTTACGCCCAAGCCAGGAAATGTGTAGGAATCAGTTGCAGATAAACATCACTGTATATAGTCGTTGAGAGCGTGAAGAAGAGTCTCAGAATGCCGTATCAGGACATGGCATAGTTAGGAGCAAAGAGACAGTTACGGGAAGTTTGCGAGACTTTTGCTTACCTCAAGTTTTTAGTACTGGACAAATCTGATTTGAGCAATAATAATGAGTGTTCTTTAACAATTGAAAGTATGTTATGGATTCCCTTTGTCCTGCTTATAAGGACCAAATGGAAAAGTGCTAGATTACAAAACTAGGGGAAAAGGAGCATCTCTGGTCCCGATAAGCAGAAGAAGGTGGTAGCTTGGCATTTGCTTGTAAAGGAGTCCTTCTGGAGGAGTGCTTTCCTTTTCACCCCGGCCTGCAGATGTTGGGAGATGTTCTGAGAGATCCTCTGAGGAATCCAGAACGTCGCAGGACAATAGCTTATTAAGTTCAAGTTCAAGTAAATTTTTTTTTGTATAGCGCTTTCTTAGTCCGAGACCAACAACTATGGATATAGACCTAGAGATGGATTTAAAAGCCATTAAAACCCTAAAGACCTTCTGGCACTACCTCAACTCTCCGGTACAGATATATTCGCTCTCACATCATCCATGAACATGTCACTCTGTATTGTGGAGGACACACGCTCTTCTCACGCTCTTCTCACGCTCTTGTCACACTCTTCTCACGCTCTTCTCACGCTCTTCTCACACTTTACTCACACTGCTCTTCTGCTCTTCTTCTCAGCATCACGTGATGTTTACATTCAGATGTGTGTTCACTTTACTCGGCTGGATCAGCTTCTCACCCACTCATGCTGTATATCTTGATCCTGTGTATATCCGATTTTGTTTTTTACAGTTGTTTTTTTTTTTTTCTTTGTCCAACCCACATCATGGTTCTAATATAAGTTCTGACTGGTTGTCTCTTGGCATTGCGCGTTCTGTATCGCTCCTCTTGTGATTCTCTAGAAGAACCCACACTCCTCTTTCATATCATCTCTGTCCTACTATATATTCATGTGTTTTTGTACACTTTTTTTTTCTCTCCGTGAACTGAATATTTATGGCACTTTCTAAAATTTCAGCACGAAATCAAGGTTTTTCGTATGGTTAAGTGCATTTTCAAATCACGCAATGTTACAGGTCCTTCAGCTCTGGGATTCCAGCTCACAATGCTCTTTTAGTGCAAAGGCTCATGGGAGCCAGTGAGCAGCAAAGCATGATGGGAGGTGTAGTTTCGACCGCTAGAATAGATTATTGTTTTATTATTTTTAGGTAAAACAACATTGAAGTGATACGAATCACAAGATAGGTGAGGTAAATAAAGAAAAATACTATTTTAAAGAGAAAATTAGCGTAATTTAGACAGAAACAAAAAAATCTAAACAATATTTTTTTGTGGGGTGGTGCTTATATTTGCGTAATTACGGCATTAATATTGACATGGTAAATATAATGAGTTATAAAAGAAAAAAAAAACACAGGTAAAAAACGAGTCTAAACCTGCAGCATTTTATATTTTGAACAGGATTAATTGTACAGTGCAAAAACCTACTGAAACTTAACTGCTTTAATCCTTCTATTGTGTTCGGGTCCAGTTTTTAAAGTCGTAAAAATAGTTAAAAGTATTTTTTCACTTTGAAACTTCTGCTGCTTGGCTTATTTGGTGTAATTATCGTATAAAAAATATGATAATACTTTAAAAATACTTTAACGTATTTTGATATATTCGTCTTAATTTTTTTTCTTTTTTTTTTCTTTTTTCCATTTTCTTGTTTCTTTTATATCTATATTTATATTTAACTTTGCAAAAGAGGGGGAAAGACGGAGTCAGTGCAAACCCAATTCCTTGTTGTCATCGCAACTTGGCCAATCAAGTTTTCTGATTCTGATTCTGATTCTGATCAATATTAAGCCATCTCACTTTTACCGGTGTAGTAAAACCTGTAGGTTGATTATTGACTCTTTATAAATCGATAAATCTCGTGTTCTTAACCGCAGTAGAGAGAAGTCGACCTGCTATCACGTTACCAACTTGCTTTTTTTGCTGTTAAATGCAGACCATCCATTTGAAATTCATTCACTTTATTTTCTTGCCACTAGATGTCGCTCCTTCTCCTTTGGGTTTTTGTTGTGCTGCTCGTTGCTAATTGTGTTCACCTGTGTCTAGTGACCGGTTTGCTGTGTAAGTCCATGTTTTACCTGCTTTCTCAGCGTTTGATGGAACCTGATCGTGACATTCTGGTAGGATTTACCTCCTTTGGGATTTACTGATCCTTTTTTGTGAGTTGACACTTTTTTTATCCTTATTATTAGTTTGAGGGGGAAAAAAATAGTATCTGTTTTTGAAAAAAAGTTAAAAATAAAACTTAGCGCAGGAAGAAATAGCTGAACTCAGAATGCAGAAGAGAATAATTTAAAAAGCAAAAATCCAAGTAAGAATCAACCAGTTTTTTGAAAAAAATCTTACTTTGGTTGATTCTTGGCTTTGTGGTCTCTACTTTTTGAACATTAAAATCTTCTCCTCGGCATTCTGAGTTCAGCTGTTTCCTCCTGCGCTTACTTTTATTTTGATCATCAGTTTTTTTTTGTCAAAAACGAAACCGTGCTCAGCATCTCAGCGTTTAAATATCTTATCCAGATCTTAACCTGCTCTGTTGACTGACTCTTTTCAACTAACTAAACCAACGCAGTGATTTGCAAGTTGGGAAAACGTGACTAAGTTGTAATTTTTGTCTCCATTGCAACTGTGAAGCTAATCTACATATGTAAACACCTTCTACACGATTATGACCTGATGAAGCTCTACATTTACACTTTCAATCGCTCACAGACACTGAAATTGTTTGTTTTCGGTCTTCACAGACTTTTGATTCAAATTTTGTGTTGGTTGTGTTTGTACTTGATCTCTTGCGTTCTTTGTCCTACTAAATATAAGTAGGTATATTTATATTTAAGTAGGTAATAAATACAGGTAAATATAAGAAATATAAGCAAACTTGTGTAAAATGTTATACTATTTTTTTACACCCAATTAACTATTTTTAACCCAATTAACCATGAAACTATTCACCAGAATCTAGCGTGTGTACTAGCAATTATTATTGATATTAAAAAAAGTTGACAATTTAAAGGTCATTTTATTTACACTGTGTATCTCTACTCACAAACACAGACCGACTCAAAGCCGCTGTGTGAAGTAAAAGTAAAGATAGTTACAATAATGTCCATTGTGTGTCAGTATCATCACTAGCAACATTTCCAATCACCATAAAAAAGACAAGTACGACACTCGTAACCGAACCTTTCACACCGCAGACTGATGCTTTATAAGTGACCTGTGTGTTCTGAACAAGCTTTCTGGTGGGAAAGGTCTGACAGGTCTGACTGGCTTCCCTCGATCAGGTGAAGAACGCTGTCCATCTTCCTGACAGTCCTCGTCCTCACCCTCATCCTCAAAGCCCAGTGTGAATGAGGACAGACTGGCAAGAGCCATGGGCACAGGACACGTGGCACTAAGATAAAACATTCAATCTTGAGGGAACAATAAGCTGGATTTTGAATTCGAAAGCCACCGACAAGTCTCGAAAAAATGGAGACAAGGCCAACATCTCTATTTCCAACAGTCTACAAATGTCTGGGGACGGAGTAAAGAGTAGCGGACAGCCATACTTACCGTAAAAATTACTCCAGTACAAAAAACAAGTCACCCATTTCAAAAAGACTTGAGTCAAAGTAGCAAAGTATCCCATTTTAAAAGAACTTAAGTATTTTTATTCGTGCTCAATATAGGCCCTCAAAAAAAAGAAATGTGAAAACAAACTATTGTTTTCCAAGACAGAAACAGAATTTAACCTCAATGTTTGAAAACTGGTAGAACAAAGTAGATAAAAAGAACAAAAAGTCAGTCTCAATCACTTAAATTTGCAAGTAGATATAAAATAAAATGATGAATCTGATTAGTAAATTATATATTATATGTATTATTGTTACGACTCCATCCGGGTCTTCACCATCTCCGGCCGCTCCGTCACTCACCAGCTGCCCATCATCGTCATCAGCCCAATCTGCCACACCGGTTCCTCATCACTCACGTTCCCCGGACACTATATAACCACCAGTCTACTCCTCAGTCATTGTCTGTCATTGTCCACGATCATCAGATCCAGACGCACCAGCACAGACTCACCCACCTCCTCGTCGTCACCTTCCCTCTCTTCTTCATCATCGTCATCGTCGTCGTCTCACCTTCATCAGTGTCCAGTGTCAGTATCTGTCCTGTTCATCTGTTGTTTGTATTAAACGTCCACTGTGCACGAATCCGCTCCCATTTCCGTCTTCTGTTTCTTCCCCACTCACGCTCACTCTCTATCCGAGCGCTGAGCGTTACAGAATGACAGACCGAGCAGAAATGGAGCAGGACGAGGCTGCGGCGCCATCCCGAACCCGCCAGCTTCAGTGGACGAGTTGATCGCCGCCATCCGGAGCGTCATTCTCCCGGAAGTCGCGGCCATGATCCACCAGCAGCTTCCGTCAACAACCGCTGCCGATCAACCGCCCCCCACTGTTCCGTCCGCTCCACCTTCCGGATGCAGCCTGGTAGTCCGACCGCCAGCGTTCGACGGCCGAACCGAGGAC
>MU204395.1:384143-396282 GCA_017309775.1 Paedocypris sp. Pulau Singkep | reverse complement strand
AGAGAGAGAGAGAGAGAGAGAGAGAGAGAGAGAGAGAGAGAGAGAGAGAGAGAGAGAGAGAGAGAGAGAGAGAGAGAGAGAGAGAGAGAGAGAGAGAGAGAGAGAGAGAGAGAGAGAGAGAGAGAGAGAGAGAGAGAGAGAGAGAGAGAGAGAGAGAGAGAGAGAGAGAGAGAGAGACAGACAGAGACAGAGAGAGAGAGACAGAGAGAGAGAGAGAGAGACAGACAGACAGAGACAGAGAGAGATCGATCTTTATATTTATACAGTTTACAGTGAAGTCAATAAGTATTTGATCACCTTGTGATTTTGCAAGTTCTCCAACTTAGAAATCATGGAGGGGTCTAGAATGTTTGGCATAGGGTTAGGGTTAGAATCTAAACCCTTAGAGACAGAATCTAAAAATAAAAATCCGGAAATCACATTGTATGATTTTTTAACACTTTATTTGTGAACTACTGTGTCAAATAAGTATTTAATTTCAAATTTAATTTATTTTATTACAGAAGTTAGTTTTGCACCAGTAAAGCATGTGACCTCCGAGAAGCCCGTCTGGATTCGTCTCGAGGCCGCGCCCATTCTCCTCTGTTTTGGAAATCACAATATGGTCACCCTAATAAACCACCACCCACAAAACTGTAGAGCACACACTCCATTAATAACCCACATTTATTCACATTCTCACATTCCCCCCTTTCGATCTGTTCATTCCGTCAGTGGTGTAAAACAATTGAAACTAAAGCAGTAAAATGATCTGGTGAAGTGGAGGAGTAGCACCAAGCCAGTGTTCGGACGATCAATGAGAAGAAAAAGAGTCACCGTATTTACGCCAATATAAGAACATTTTTTTCAAATTTTTGATGCTCACAACATTGCGTGCTGCTTATAATCACCGATTTCAAATATGTGCGTAAATGCAACATTCTTCCTTATTTCAAGTCAGGGACGATCACAAAAAAACGGAATATATAATATAATGTATATATGGTGTTAAACAATGGTGCGTAGACAGACGTGCTACAGTAGAAGCTTTTATTAGCTCAATTACAGAAATAAAGACACATTAGACACGCTGCCACACTTAACACTGACTAAATAACACTGGATGAAGTAAAATTAAACTAAATACAGTACAATATTTTAAATTAAAAAAAATATTTTAAAGAAAAAGTCTTTAAAAGGGCAAGAAGAAAAAAAAAATCCAAGGAACAGACACAATCAAAACGCTGTGTTTGCTAAACAGGGGATAGTAATCCTAAAGAACAAAGGATCTTGGGAAATGAAGTCCTGACCACTAGAATCGACTTTTACTTACTTTACTTTACTTTACAGTCATTTAGCAGACGCTTTTATCCAAAGCGACTTACATTTCATCACAACTTTCACAATTCAACAAATTCTTGCTTTTTATTATATTATTCTATATATTTTAGCTTTATTACTTTATATCTACTAACTATATTATTACTTGAAACACTTGAAAAAAAAATTGTAGTGTTAAGCGAATATTATTGTAACTGAACCAGAAACGTTAATTAGAAAAGCAGAAACAGAAAAGTCATGGCGGTGCTTATATTCGTGTATTAAGAAACGAACGACGCGTTTGTGTGATTCACTGTCGTACAATCCGAGGTTTAATCGGTTCGTCAGGCGAATGGAGCGTTTCTGATTCGCTGAAACGACGTGATGTGAATCTCCTTTATGTGCGAGGGACTGTTGAACACGTGGGATCCATCTGTACGTTTAAATGATGAAGTGGCGTGATATTTTACACACTCACGTGTCCCGAGCGAGCGAGATGATCAGCGGGGTCTCGTGTGATGGCCGGTCCAGGACAAAGTCGCTCCTCAGCAATTTCCTCTGGCCATTGATTTTGCTGTTGTTCTGAATCGCTGGAGAGATGCTGGATTCTCCTCACACACCTTCTCTAAACGGCCTTGTAGACGACAAAGTTGTAGGTTTTGTGTGTTTTTACAAATTCTAACGTTCCTAGGTTGCACCTTGTGAAGCCCTTTTATCCTATAACCCATTTTATATGTGAAAAGTGCTATAAAAATAAAGTTTAGGGTTCGGGGGAAAAAAACGACGCAAAAAAAAAAAAACAATGCTCAAAAAAAAGACTAGCAGAAATACTTTTTTTAAAATATTTTTTTTATTGAGTTTTAAATTGACACACTTATATTTTAATATTTTAAGAGCGAGTTTATGAAACAGGCAGTAATTTTAGAGTATATAGAGTGAGTTTATGAGACGGGCATCAGTGCTTTAAACCAGTTAGTACTGCTTTCTGAAGAGAACAAAAAAAAAAAAAAAAACAGTAACACGCCGCTTTTTTAAATAAATCAAACGTAGGGCGGCTCAACCATAGCTGACATCCGCCAATGAAACAAAAACAATTAATTAATGAACTAAATAATTCAATACAAGAGTTGATCAGATCTGCTCAACACTGCGGCAGGGCGGAATATTTACGAGGTGATGGCCGGAATACTAATTAATTTCTCATTAATTATTAACGAGTTGCTGTCACACGTGGTGAGATCGACGGCGTTTGTGCTTTTGCAGAGATCCTGGAGTGACGGAAGCTCCACACTGCATTCTAGTGGCAGAAAGTGGTATTGCTTTGGAATTAACGCAGAAATCGTCCTGTTCTTGCTTTTGAACTTCATACAAATAAAAGGCACGTTGATTATTATCGGCTACACAAATATAACGTTGTGCGCTTTATACGTGAACTATTCCAAGATAAGTTTGATGAAAAACGTGACTATTGTGTGGACTGTAGAATTTAAGTGCAATTCAAGTATGTTTAAAATTCAAATTCAAATTTTATTGGTCACTTACGCATTATTTTGCAACAACGTGCAGTGAAATGTGTTTTTACAATTTCCCGGCTTATAAACATAGTGGTGGGGGTGCAATAGAAACACAACAAAAAGATAAGCGATAAATAGCAATAACACACAATAAAAATAGAGATACATTATAAATGAATAAAAAATGCAATAAGAGAAGGATACAAAATACAAGATACAAAATGCTAGGTAGAATATGAATACAAGATAAAAAGATAGAAGATAATGATACGCAAGTGAAAAGTAAAAAAAAAAAAATGCAAGATAAAATGTGAATAAAATACAAAAGATAAAAATGCAATAAGGAGAGAAAGAAACAAAATACAGAAAGCGATCCAGGTACGTTGTTTGAAGTGTTTAATGTTTAAAGTTTCATTTTATAAAATGTATTTGAATCAAACCACACGCATCAAGCTGAAAAGTGGCAAAGATTCGCCCTCAGTTCAACAATCGGGCGACATTGATTTGAAAGGTATGTTCTGAAAGATATGTGAAAAATCTTTATAACACTGGTGTAGGCTATAGTACTTACACAAACATTTTTCTAAATTCTAAATGTTTCCATCCCTTTATCATCAATTTTTTGAGGAAAAAAAAACAATAACACTGCAACACCAGTATTAGCGTCAAAAATATTCCAGCAATGTTGTTCCTTGCGCCACCTGGTGGATATTACGCGACCAAGAGCTCGTCGTCAGTAGACGCGTTAACATTGAGAATTTATTTGATTTCAAACTTTCCATCTTTAGAAACCATTAAGGACTGACACTCATTGAGTTCACTTCAACTTTGCGCTTTATCTGATGCTGTCGTTCCCTTTCGCACGGTCTTTCAATGTCACGTATGGGGAACGACGTTTCCTGACAGAAGTTGAAGCCAATAGAACAATGCGACAGATCCCGCCCTCAGAGGCGGAGCCAACGAGGTAAAGCACCTGCCAGCATCGCCTCAGAGCAAATTTCTTCACGTAGAGCCACGGTGACTCGCTTTAATGAATGTACTTCTCTTCCACCTTGAGCTGGACTGAGATGTTGTGAAGCACTGAGCTAAATTAAGTGCATTTGCATCAAGTGACCTTTGAAAAGAAAAGGTATATTTCGTGACGATTTACTGCCGAAGGAAACTAATTGGACGATTGTCGCCATATCACAAAAGTCCTGGTGTAGTCGCCCTGTAAAGAAGCTGTGATGACGCAAATAACCATGACATTCATTATCTGTGCGAAACTATGGAAACCAGTTTGTACTTTCACACTCGACAGTCACATTTTCGTTGTACTGTCATGGCTTAGTTAACACTATGCTAGGTCATTTAACAGGATCTCTCATACAGGTAAGAGTCCTGGGGTTTGTCTCCCTCTAGTGGCGGTGGAGGGAAGCAGCAAGGAGCTAATCCTCCACCTGACGAGGATCTCAGGCTCACACCTATGGGACATCAGAAGGTGTTTGTTGCCCGTAAATGACATGAAGCTGAGTTTTGTTCGAAATTCCTTCCGTGCAGAACACACACTTTCCCCTCTTCCGCGCCATCATTTGGTCACGTGATCTTAAAGGGGCGGCACCCTACAGTGTTGGATGTTGAAGTCTTCTGGATGTTTGTAGTGTAGGGACGAAGAACTAGAGGAGGTGTGACAACATGCAAAAGTTTGCACCGTTGTTCTGCATTTCACATGTGTTTACTGTACTGTACTCGTACATTGAAAAATGTTTTTTTTTTTTTTTTTTATAAATATTCCATTGGGCTAACATTGACTTTATTTTTGACTTTTTGAGTTGTTTGTTGGGAGGTACGGGTTAATTGTACAATTACTGTAAATTCACAGTAAACGGAAACTCCAATAACATTACTTCTACGGTAAATGACTGTACTATTTAACACGACTTCACTAAAAGTACAGGGCCTTGTTGTAATTCCCCAATAATGTTCTGTAATTCCACAGTAAATACACGTGTTAAGCTGTGAAGTCACACAGTTACAGTTGTGCTTTTACAACAATGAATTGTAACATCACAGTTGCGAAGTCACAGTAATTTGCGGTAGGATTTTTCACAATATATCACTGTAATCCTTACTGTGAACGTAATGCAACACTTCTCCATTTGTTTACTCGATCATCTCAGGCGTTTGTTCTCAGTGTTAGCATTTGGATTATTGGGTTAGCCTGGATTATTAAAGCCCGACGGGACACGATTAATGTTGCATTCATTTAAAAAAACGATACTAGCCTGTGGCTAATTGCTAATTTTTAACGTGAGTGTGTTTACACACAGCTTTCTTTACATACAGCTAAATGTGTTTTACTACTTAGTGTCTCATTTTTTGTATAGATTACAAGGAACTTTTATAAAAATTTAAAAAATCGTGATTGTACTCAGTTACACAGACACATATACGCATACATGTCATTTTCACGTTTACATTTTGAAAAAAAATACAAATGTAAGTGTTCTATTTACATTTTTAATGAGTTTACTAACAACACTGTAAGCAAGTTGTGATCAAAAGTGGTTTGAAATTTAACTATCCGTTTAAGAAACTAATTAACTGCTCAAGGTAAGTTGTGTTTCTTTCTCTGTTGCTGGTTTAACTTTTTCTTGGTGGCACTGATTTAGGCATTTTTACATTTTTCAAGTGTAATAAGGCGTATTGGACAGGTGGGAGTCGTCTATACTCATGCTTATAGACTTATACTTATCTATACAAAATCATCAAACTTAAAGAAATTACGTTAAAAAAAGAAATTAAACTGAACGGAAATTATTATTTTTCGTTTGGTTTTGTAATTTTTATTATTATTATTATTTATTTCATTCATTATTATTTTATTATTTTAGTTTACATTTAGTCTTCACATTTTCGTCTTTTGACCAGAAAAGTCTGCATTTTAATTCTAAATTCCTGTGCGATTTTACTTACAGTATCATGTGTCATAATGGCAAAACGTTATGTCATGTTGTTATATCCGCATCAAAAGGCTTCACAGCATTTAACTCGGACTCCCTGAATAACACGCGAGTCTGTTTCATCTCACTCCTACTTTTTACTGACTTCTTCTCTAGTGAGTGTCGCCCTCTACAGGTAAAAACACGTTTAGTTTTAATACATTACACTTTCACTCAGTCAAACCTGTGAAGAATCTTGTTATATTCATTTTTAAGTGCAATGAAATCGGACGCTTTAGTGGTTATTTTCTCTAAACGTACAGCTCAAAGAGACGAGTTTTAGTGGTCACTTTCTCTAAATTAGGTGTTTAATACTCAATAGCACATTTATAGATATAGTAGAAATGCTTTATTATTGTCGCGGACTCACGCACCTTAGTCCCCGGGACATTTAGTTTGAGTGTTTGTCACCTCCGGTTCTCGCGCCTCGAGTGTGTGTGTCCGTGTATTTTGGTTCACGTCCTGTTTCTCGTCACGAGTTCGTATCACGTGGTTTTGTTTACGTCTGTGCGCGCCCGTTCCGTGTCAATTATGAATCAGTAAAAGAGTGAAGAGGCTCAGCGCATTATACATTGAGTTCGTGCAGCGTAATAACAGAACTAAACAGAAATGTTTTTTTTTTTTTTTTTTTTGTTTCTAAGATGTAGTAATTTCTTTGTTCAAAGTATCAATGAGGAAATATAATCAAGTCGAATTTTAAAAAGGTGACACATTTTGTTTATATAAATTCAATTCAAAGACCAAGTAATCTCTAAAAATTTTAAATAACTTGTTATTCATATTTTGGTATAACTGTTTTTATTTTGAATGCAGTTTAAGTACAAATAAACACTATAATATATATATGTATATATATATATATATATATATATATATATATTTTTTTTTTATACTGTGTTATATTTTTCTTTATATTCTCTTATTTTATATATTATACATTTTTATATATATATTTTATCATCCCTAAAGAATCATGATTTAAATTTAGACTTAAACGTTGGCCAGTTGTGGTCTGTGCAACAATTATTAAATTGTTCTAAACCATCTATTGTGTTTTATTATTCACTAGACTAATGATAATACTTACAATAATATATAGGCGTCTCTCACATTATCCCACAGCAATATTAAAACAGTGTAGATTAGTGTACAGTGCTTTATAATAATAATAATAATTGATTTTATTTACTGTCCATTTCATTCAATTAACATAATTAATTATGAGAGCAGCCGAATTACTTGACCAATAAAAAGAAACATTTAAGTAATCATTTAAAGTAAGGACAAACATTTAAGTAAGGACAGTACAAAGGGTTCTATTATTTGGGAACATCTATCGTATGGACCAGCAGATCAGAAACTCAGATTCGCTCAGGGAGAAAGTGATATTTGATTTGTTAAATAGAGTGGAAGAAGTAAAACACTGGACAAGTGAGTGATGATTAGTGGTATTGTGTTAACAAACTAAAAAAATTACCTCACATCACACTCCAGCAATGAAGAAATAATAATAATAATAATAATAATAATAATAATAATAATTCACAAAATATATATATATATATATATATATATATATATATATATATATATATATATATATATATATACTTTCGTTAGTGTGTATGTTATGTCTGCATAGGCTATCTGCTGCCTCAGTACTGACATGCTTTAATAATAAAAAAAAAACAAATAAAAGTGTGTGTGACCCGCGGTGGTCACGTGACCACGCGGGTCACAGCTGCGCGCGCGGTGATTTGAACAGTTCGAGCGGGTGGATGTTAAAACCGAATCCCTGTTTTCAAAAAGTGAATCGTAGATTTGTGAAGTGGATGACTGCGTTGGATGGATCATATCTAGATCACGATAGAGACTCTGGTGAGTTCTTTTCTGTGGTTGTTGAAATGTTGAAATGTGTTGTTCTGTTTTACATGAATATTAAGGAGAAGATGTTGTAATTTGTGTTTGTAAATCTAAGCTAAGCGAGCAGGAATTGTCGTGATTGGGGTTTTGTGTATAGCTGTGTTGAGCTTGTTTTATTTAACCTGTATATATATATATATATATATATATATATATATATATATATATATTCTTTTATAATTCTGTCAATGATTTATATAATTTTGATATTTAAATAGCATTAACCGAACATCATGAATCTGTTTTCTGTTCTTTGGAATAATGTTTATTTTTTCTAGTTTACTTCATTTGTCAAGCTTAGCCAGTAAACTTAAATTATTGAATTTATAGCCACATTATCTTTAAATTATTAGAATTGAATAACCTTGGCTACAAATGCAATAGTTACTTTCCTTTGTAATTAGTTACTTTTATAACGATGTACCTCAATTACTAACTCAGTTACTATTTGTGAGAAGTTACAGAACTTGTTCATTTCATTAAGTTGCTGTTATTTTGATTTGTTAATAGAATATAGCTCAATTTCCCAGAATGCCTGGCAAATTAATCTAAACAAATTACGGGGTTTTTGATGAAAAGTAAAGGTGAAGAAGAAGAAGAAGAAGAAGAAGAAGAGGAAGAAGCATGTTTAATATGACGCAAATTTTATTTGCTTACAACTTAATAAATTTGAATTTTGAAACTCATACAGGCTGTTTTCAGAGTTAGTGTAGTTATTAAAAGCTGTTTTTGTTGTTTCGTTTCCTCTCGATATGTAAAGGTTCGTTTAGCAAGGCAGAGAAATTTTGTACTGTTCACATAAATCCAAGAGAGAACGGAACATTTCCCGTTTACTCTATAAAGTGTAATAAAGTGTAATGCGCATGTCACCACATAAGGGGGCAGCAAAGATTAGTGCAAGTTTAATGTGCGTGTAAAAGTGTGTGTGTGTGTGTGTGTGTGTGTCCCATCAGTGTCATGAATGCAGGAATAATAAAGCATTTTCCGTTTTTAATGATTTATATATGCGACGCTCGTTTATGAGCAAACGAAAGATAAAACTTGTCGTTCAGTGATGAGACGAGAAGAGAATAGAAGAGAGGAAAAAAGAAGAGAAGAGGAGGAGGGAGAGAGAGAGAGAGAGAGAGAGAGAGAGAGAGAGAGACAGAGGGAGAGAGAGACAGAGAGAGAGAGACAGAGAGACAGACAGAGCGAATAGGAGGAGAGGAGGCGCTACGGACAGAAAATTATTTGTTTATCATCCGCGACCGGTTCAATATTCCGCCGTGTGTTATTTGCCAAAATACCAAAAACGACGCGATTAACACCCACAAGCCCGTGTTTCCTCACCACGCGGCATCATTTATCACATCATTTACACACATAACACGTGTGTGACGGTGTGTGTGTGTTTGACGCCGGAAACAAGCGCGAACCATCAAACCAAGCGCATCTCCCGCTACAGACACGCGCGCGTCATCGCGACAAATACACACACATTCCTGCTTTTCATTTTTAATTACGGCGATAGATTATTTTTCGATCGCCTTGCGTGCGCGCGCGCGCGTGTGTGTGTTTACAATTACCTGCTGAATCAGGAACGGCAGTGGACTGCAGCTATGAAGCTGATGATGATGATGATGATGATGATGATGGTGGTAGTGATGATGATGATGTTGTTCGGTAAGTAAAACCGTTTGTGATGCGAGAAATACAACACAACACACGCGTGTGTTTGATAAAATGGCCGAGTGTGTCGACGGCGCAGCGTTTTATTATTTAGCTTTTTTTTCACTCCCACGCTAATATTTCGAGCCAATAATACAAAAAACAGACGACAAAAATACACAAACTAAAACGATAGCATTAGTTCCGTGCGCATTACTCAATAGTCGCCTCCGTTTGGCTGGTAAATGATGGTTGTGAAGGTGCAGATGTTGCCAGATGTTGCCATTTTGTCCACGTAATGAGATGCATAAACCATATAGAAACGATTCCAAAATTCATGTTGCCATAATAACTAGTGACAATATTAAATGGAGTATTTACTGGGATTATTTTTGGGGATATATTATAAATCAAGTGTGTGTGTGTGTGTGTGTGTGTGTGTGTGTGTGTGTGTGGGTGTGTGTGTGTGTGTGTGTCTCGGTCCAGCGTCAGGCCCAGTGCTCCTCACGACCTAGAAATGGAACAAAAACAAACGTTAGAAAATGACACCAGTGTTAAACTAATAACCAGAATCCTGTTATATCTGTGAATACGTATTTATAACACTAAAATCAGTATCAGGATTAATTGAACAATTTGACACAATTTATAAACACACTGCCTAATTCACACAATCACTTGGTTGTTTTCAAAAAAGTTAAAAATAAATAATTGCACATTTTGGATGAATATTCGATTAAAAGCCCATCCCTATATATACGTGTATATTAATGCTGTCAATTGATAACTTTTTTAACTAATTAATCGCTACTCCCCATTCAATCTAATCATGGTTATTAGCAATGAATCGCAATTAAATGACTGGCACTTGTAATAATTCAGATTGAAGTGTAAAATATAAATTCAGGTGAACTCAACATTAAATAAACACTTCTTTAAATACCTTAGCATAATTTAGTAGACGTTTTGTTTAATTTGCAGAATATTTTCTCTGTTTCTTAAACAGCATATTTGCAATAAAATTTAAAATTAACTGTTGGTTTGAAAGACATATGTCTTCAAGAAGAAAAAGAAAACACAGGTATGTCAATTAGACTAAAAAAAAAAACAAAAAAAAAACATTTTCATGTTCACAGGGAAAAAATGTCCATAATCTAGGCGTGGCAAATATGTAAAGTAGCGATGAGAAAAGAATACTAACATATACTCAGAACAGTTTTTACGTGATATCTTAAATAATCAATTATTTAGGTTTTGGAGCCTCTAAAATTGGATTTTTACTAACTAATTGTGAGGTTTAGTTTAACCGCCTCATGACCATTTGTCCCTCGGTTCATTTCTTTTATGTCGTGTGTATTCGAGAAATTATTATTTCTTATTCCTGTTTTATTAATGTGCTTTTCGCATTGATTGCCCTGTCTTCCTGATTGGCTCTTTGTAAATCATTAGTTTTGAACCTAGTTTTTATTTAGCCTCAGTTTTGCCCCTCGCTCTTGTCTTTTGATCCTTTGTTCGCCACTTATGAACACATTTTGAATTAAAGTGTTGTCCCACAATTGTGCATGACTGGTTAGCTTAGCTTAGCTTAGCTTAGCACAAGCGGCTACAACCGAGTCCAGTGTGTCATCGCAGAAAGAGTCGAAACAGTAAAATATGAAGAACACGAGCAAGAAGTAAAATAATCCAAGGAACAGACACAATCAAAACGCTGTGTCTGCAAAACGGGGGATAATAATCCTTCCTCTTCACACGGCGTCAGATAAACAGAGAGCTTGAATCAGGCCTGAGCTTGAAACTATTGCTCTGAGCATGTGCGGAGTCTGACTGGAGAGCAAAGGATCTTGGGAATTGAAGTCCTGACCACTAGAATCCACTTTTTGTTATCTATTATAAGTAAAACGACATCAAAATGATGTGAGTCACAAGTTATGTTTGTTAAATGAAGAAAAAAATAGTATTTCTAAGAGAATATTAACATAATTGAGCCAGAAACGTTAATTAAAAAAAAACAGGGGGGTGCTTTTATTCAATAAGGTAGTTGATCTTGATCCAACTTTCGAGAGACTCCTTACTGTCTCCTGATGAGTCCTTGTGGTGCCACACTGGTCTTCAGATGCCACCAGATCGTGACTATTATTGTGTGAAGTTCTGTGCCAGTTCTCTGGGTATAACCGTGGTCCAATGGTTAGAAGTTGGACTTGTGAGCTGATTCTCAAACTGGTTGGTACCACGACCAAAGTCTCCGTAAGAAACCCAGCTGCGTTTCTACTGGCCATCCTACACCAGCTGTTCTCGTCCGCACTGGCGCAATAGAATCGCCTTTATATAGACACGTTAATATAGAAACCGTGCAGAGACACCAGTCACGCAGAGGGCAAACGTCTAATATTCCCCAGTGCTTTCATCTGGCCAAATATGCGTTTGTGTAGATGCGATTGATTTAATTCTGCGTAAACGCAGTCGGTGCCTAATCTTTACGAACGGTAAACGAGCAAATGATAAAAGATTTCAGGTTAACACTGGGCATGATCCACTTTACTGTGTAACCTTGAAGCGGGACAGAATCAGGGCAGTGTGAGTGTGTGTGTGTGTGTGAGAGAGAGAGAGAGAGAGAGAGAGAGAGAGAGAGAGAGAGAGAGAGAGAGAGAGAGAGAGAGAGAGAGAGAGAGAGAGAGAGAGAGAGAGAGAGAGAGAGAGAGAGAGAGAGAGAGAGAGAGAGAGAGAGAGAGAGAGAGAGAGAGAGAGAGAGAGAGAGAGAGAGAGAGAGAGAGAGAG
>MU204395.1:351290-368721 GCA_017309775.1 Paedocypris sp. Pulau Singkep | reverse complement strand
TATACTGGGGTGACTGTAGATACCGTATATAGGGTGACTATACTATACTGGGGTGACTGTAGATACCGTATATAGGGTGACTATACTATACTAGGGTGACTGTAGATAAACTGTATTTATCTATGCTTTATATACTTTTCCATGATGCTGCTGGTGTTTCTCAGTGCTGCTGTAGCAGGAGAATTTCCCCACTGTGGGTCGAATAAAGGACTTTCTTATCTCATCTTATCTTATCTGTTTGTGATTTTACGCTATGATGTGCATTAGCAGCGGGACCCTCCAGGTGACCATATTTACGTTGTATCGTGATGTTGCGCTTCAGACCGATTGATGAGGATGGGCCACGACATAAAAGACATTTTGTGGCTGTTGCCAAATATTATGTTTTTTTTACATGTTAAATTTTAATTTTTAAATATTACATTTTCTTTTTAAAATTAACATTAAAATTAAGCATTTGTTTGTGGGTTTTTTTTTTTTATTTTAAATTGTTAGTATTTTTTTTTTTTATCAAATTTTCATTGAGATTTTAAACATTGTGACAAACATACATGGAAAACACAAAATACAATCAGCATATTGCAGTGAGTAAACAATGGAAAAGCAAAGGTTAATGACTTTTGTTGTGACAGGCCAAATAATGTAAACAAATAAAATAATAGTTATATGGTATGAAAAAAATAGTTAATAAAAAAATAACACAATAAAAGGTGAAAAAATACGTTTTAAGATCAATAACTGGAAATAACTGAATGAGTGAATAATAGCCCACCACACAAACGGACAATTGTTAGTATTTTTTTAAAGCAATTTTCTAAATTTATGAAAAACCTGAAACACTTGAAGGTCAAATAGGTGTTTTGAACATGCAAACACACACACACACACACACACACACACACACACAGATGCATAAATAAATTATGTAGCAGTAGTAGCTCCATTCACAGATGTTTCACTTCACCACAAATGATAATGTTGTACACGAAGGTGAATGTTTTATTTGTCAGAAGAGAAATAAACGTAGGGTAGAAACAGACTAAGAAGGGACTTTTTAATCTCCATAATCTTATACCAGAGTTTGATTTGTTTTTGCTGACTTTGAAAAAAGAGTGAATCAAAAGTGCTCGGCACACAAGTTTGATTCATATTGAACACTCTTCAATTTATAAGAGTGTTTTTATATTTATAAGAGTTTATATTTATAATGTTTTTATAAATCAATTTATATTCTTGATTTATATCGAAAGACACATTTGTTACAAATTGATCACAATCAGGTCAGTTCCTGACTGTGCCATCACTGTATCAACGTCTATTCGTTAAACAAATTAGACACTTTTATAGGCTAATCTTTTTTAGAACTTTAGGCAAGAAATAATAAAGGAAATCACATTATTCAGAATTTTTTTTTCAAAAGTCTAAACGGCTCAACCACATTAACAACGACTGTTTGCAACTTTCAATTTACTTTAAAAGTGTCTGCCAAATGATGTAAACGATAATATAACCCTTTAATGCGCGGTACCAGAAAGAGCGCTTAAAACATTTTTTTTTTCAAACGAACATAATATTTGGCATCAAACTAAGAAAAATGAAAAAAAAAAAAAAAAAAAAAAAAAAAAAAAAAAAAAAAAAAAAAATTTAAAAAAAAAAAAAAAAAAAAAAAAAAAAAAAAAAAAAAAAGTATAAATACGAAAAAAAAAAAAATGTTTTAAAATAATGCAATAAAAATTAATAGAATGAAAACAAAAATCAAAACATTGACATGTTTCCGGGCATATTCAAGAATACCACCAGACACAACTTTCTATGGAAGAAAAAAAAAATTTTTCGGGTAAAAATATTGCCCCGCCCCCGGTAGATAAGATTTTTGATAATTGGGAAAAATTGGTATTGACTTATCTAAGACGCCTCAATGAAAACTTGGTCAAAACTGTCCCAAATGTAGATGCAGAGATGTAAAAATTTAGCTTAAAGAGGGAAAAATCTGCTCTATTGGTCCTTTTACCAGACAGGCAGCAACAGCGCCTCCATTGTGGGAACGGCAAAATGCAGACGAGTCTCTTCTGACATAACGACACACATTGATGATTATTTACACGATTACCTTATTTAAACATCGATTGTCTCCTTTAAAGACAAATCGCTTCATTCAATTGCTCCTTTTTACGTGAAAGAATTGCGTACAGCACGTGCAAGCTTCTCATTGGCTCTTCGCATATTCTCAAACAAGGTCTTCTCTTCTCATCACCATTTCCGGCTCCGAACCACATTTTTACTTTACTTTAAGAAACATATTTACTTTACAAGACTTACTTTGAATCTGAATCCAAGCAAGCTTTTTACATGACACTGTTGAGCAGAAAATGAAATGTTTAGATCAAGTATAAAAGCTTCTTTAGAGTAACGACGCGCCTTTCGCACTTTTTTCAGTGCAAAGACATGATTTTTGATAATAATGGCAAATTGTTCTTATGCTTCAGATCCGACTCGGGTCAAACACCAAATGCGCTTAAAAGTCGTCACCGTTTATTTGTGCTTCGGACTTTGGTTTCTTACTTTACGGTAATAATAACTAGAGAATCTATCGTCAAGAAATGACAATATTCAAGATGTTCTGTTCAAGTCCGCGACCTCAACAGAAGAGTTTGTGTCCTTATAAATCAATGAAATGCTTCTGGAATTACTCGCTGATTTAGCCAGTGTTTTAAATTCTACAACTGCTGTAAGAAAACACCTCTCACCTTTGATGAATTCAGGAAGCTAAACTATGAGACCAGAGTCTCTACTCGGGATCGTTTAGTGCCTAATGACAAAGTCCTTCGTTTCCTCTCCAGCAGCATTAGTAGCAGAAGAGCTTGTGTTAAGAATGGATGAAGGAGGCTTTCAGGTAGATCTTTGGCTTCTGTGGTGCTGATTCGCCTCCAGACTCTGATGTTGAGTTCCGCTCGTGTCTGCACGGATTATCTCAGTCTTAATAGTGAAGCCATAATAGAAATGAAGCATCACTTTCCAGTAAACTCTTTTCATTCACTTTCATTTTCACTTTTTTTTATATTTTTGAAAAATTCACTTTCGTTGCTTTCAGACAGATTTATGCCTCTAAATATTAATGAAGATTTTGTATACGAAGATAGAATTAGATTAGACAGACTTGAATCCTTTTTTTTTTTTTTAACTCTAATTAAAAATTAGCAATTTATTTATTTTCCAACAACTTACTAGCTGCTCGGACCAAATAAACCTTGTTATTATTTACATTTTTCATTGTAAATTATATTAATAAATATATATATTTTGTCAAAGTAAATGAAACAGATATTGAGAATTTATCTTGAATACGTCGATAACTATAAGGATATTCTAAGGATTATCTATTAACTAACGCATTTTTTCGCTGAAGTTTCTGTGTATAGTATGTGTGTGGACGTGTGTTTCTTCACGGTGTGTTTGTGCTCGACATGTGTTGGGCTAAATGAAGAACACAGATGCCTTGCATAGTTTCTCGTAACCTTATCAGCTGTGTATTTGAATGTAGGGCAACTTAAAGAATGGTTAAAAAAATCACGGGTAAATATAAGAACAAACTCGTTTTTTTTATTCAAAAGTAGTTTTTTTTTTTAACTATCGTTACGGCCTCAACTCAAATAATGTAATAAGTTATTCCCACAAATAGTTTAAGAATAGTTCTCCTCTCTATTTACAAATGACAATGAACAGTTGTTAATCATAATAAAACATTTTTTAGGAAAAAGGAAAAAAAATTAATAAAAAACAAAAGAAAAAAATCTCCTCACCAAGTCGCCCCTAATACCGTATTCACGCGAATAGAAGCACCCCACAAATCCAAGAACCCCCCTGATTATCAGGCGCAAAATAAAAAATGAAAAGATTTTCTTTTTTACATTTCTGACTAAATGAAGACACATTTCTCCCTAAAATACTTCTTTTTCTTTATGTTCAAATCGAACTTGTGACTCGTATTTCTTTGATGTCGTTTTACTTGAGTAATACATAAAAATAATCTATTGGAGCGATTGGAACTCCACCTCCCAGAATTCATTCATTCATTCAGCTCAAGCCGCCATTTTCATCAGTCTTTATCACAGACCCTGTTTGTACTCTGTTCCTGGTTTCTGGTTTTAGTCTAAAAGGTTTTTGATCTTGTGTACCTGCTTTCCCTCATTGGTGTGATCGTCTGCCTGTTTCTTGACTACGCCACTTTTTCATCTCTGGACTTTATTAAACACTCAACATTTAAAATTGCATTTGAGTCTTGATCTGCTCTCCAGCTCGCCACACATAAGATGAATTTCACCTTTATCCAACACATTTCTCTACAATAAAAGTTCAAAGTAGTGTTGGACGATACTACCATTCTGAAATAGATTCAGAGTAACTACAAGTCAAATATCGAAGATACCGATATCGATATTTTTGGCACCTAGAATATAATTAGATTATTATCTTTATAGGCACAGCAACATAAATATTGCCCATGAACAAAAATACTTGCTTTAATGCCAATAATAACATAATAAGTTAATTTATCATAAGCAATTTAAATGAATAAGAAATATGAAAAAAACATGTATTTTAAATAATAAATGAAGTTCAAATACGAAAGATGTCTTAAATTAAAAGACTGTAGAGCTCAAAAACCCGCAGTGCAATCGTAGTAAAACGTAACTTAACAGTAAAAAATAGTTTAGAAGAATAACATAATCATAATCATGTGACATAATCATAATCATGTGACACGGAAGACTTTTTGAAATACGCTTGGCTGATTTTCACACATCCAAAACTCTCAGAAGTGAAAACGAATTCCACGTTGTTAATTAGAGTTGGTATTGATCGATTCTTACGAAAGTATCGACTCCAAATCATCGATCAGCGAGTATCGATATTCTCGTCCCATATTTCGGATTATTTAGGAGATTCCTTGAATACTACTATGTTGATGTCAACATCTCTCTACTTCCACTGGACTTGTTGCTAGAATCTTTGGGTTGGACAAACATTCTTCTTCCATAGTCTGACTAAGAGTCTCCTAGTTTGGCATTTGTGTCTGTCTCGTCTACATTGGTTTGGCCTGTGCATCATCTGCTTCTGGTGTCCCACAAGCCACCAAGACCTGCTAAGATCCTCCATAACAATTCAATACTCACCACTGAGTTTGGGGATTTCCAACACTAGAGTTTTTACACACACATTTCCAAACAGCCACATCGACAATCCAATGGTCAAACAGTTAGGATTAGTGTTGGGGTTAGAGTTAGAGTTAGGGTTAGTGTTGGGGTTAGTGTTAGAGTTAGAGTTAGGGATAGGGTTAGTGTTGGGGTTAGAGTTAGGGTTAGTGTTGGGGTTAGTGTTGGGGTTAGGGTTAGTGTTGGGGTTAGGGTTAGTGTTGGGGTTAGAGTTAGGGTTAGTGTTGGGTTAGGGTTAGAGTTAGAGTTAGGGATAGGGTTAGTGTTGGGGTTAGAGTTAGAGTTAGGGATAGGGTTAGTGTTGGGGTTAGAGTTAGAGTTAGAGTTAGGGATAGGGTTAGTGTTGGGGTTAGAGTTAGAGTTAGGGATAGGGATAGGGTTAGTGTTGGGGTTAGAGTTAGAGTTAGGGATAGGGTTAGTGTTGGGGTTAGGGTTAGAGTTAGGGATAGGGTTAGTGTTGGGGTTAGAGTTAGAGTTAGAGTTAGGGATAGGGTTAGTGTTGGGGTTAGTGTTGGGGTTAGTGTTGGGGTTAGGGTTAGAGTTAGGGATAGGGTTAGTGTTGGAGTTAGGGATAGAGTTAGGTCGGACAGTCTGTCTTTCTATCAATCTATCCGAAACACATTATGTCACACGTCAACACAAATGAATATTGAAAAAATGTATTGAATATTGAAAACAAATATTGAAAATTGAAAGAGAACAATGATGGTGAGTAAGAATGGACCTAACTAAGACAGAGTCCTTTTTCACTAGCAGCCCAATCTTCCTTTTAATTATTAAAATTGAAGACACAAAGTAGATGTGTATGTAGGTAGAGATGAAGTAAACCTTGCTTATTGCATTCAACATAGTAACCGGGATGAAAACCCAAGCTTCAAACTACCTTTCTGTTGTGGACCACTGGGAACTGTCCCAGATGTGGGACAAAAGAAAAGGGCATAACTTACGCAAAGCACAAGGAAATCCAGGCAATTTGTCCTGCGTAGTAAAAGTAGGACTTACACAGACACCAAGAGCGTTCTTTACTGTACATTTGAGCAATACGACCACTACTCTACTCTAAATGTAGTGACGCTGGTTGCCATTTCTTTTCGGGGTGGAATTTTAAAACCGGAGCTTATCTGTGGTCTAGAGTGTGGTCTATTTCATCTATGGTCTAGTCATCATGGTAAAGACATGCGGAGGCAGAACCAGGTAGAAGACACGTACTGATAAATTTGTCCTTCAAAGTCAAAGAGCACAAAAGGTCGATGTCAATGTCAAGAGTAGGTCACCACTCTGACCTCGCTGCAGAACAGTCCCGCCTGCGGATTACCGAATCGCAGTCCTCTTAGTCAGCGTTTTGAACATAAACTTGAAAGGTTGCGTGTTCATTACTATCAGATTGACACACACACCACCAGTTGAAACCTCTACGTCCTGCCAGCTTGGGACACTCTCTTGACAGCACCTTACGCTTGTGTCCGTGTCCTCTAATATATTCCGTCTTTGTTCTGCACACGCCACTTGTCTTTACTACAGTCAAACTGGGCAAATCATCAGTGTACCAGCAAAAAAAAATGGCGGCAGGTTGTCCATGCTTTTCCCACCACCAGGAGTAACCAAGTCCAATCTGGGCAGATGGAGACTAACGGAAGATGATTGAAGGTCCTCGCAGGTTGAGCAGCATGTTGGATGTGATGAGCGAGCTCTGGCTGACCTCGGGTCACGTGTAATAATGTGTGGATATATGACTTCAGGCTCGATGCCACGCAGCAGGTTTACGCTCTGCTGTTTCCTCAAGAGCTGCAGACACGGAGAACTGCTTGTCCACCACTGAAGCTCAAGCTAGCTTAGCATTAGCATTAGCTTAGCTTAGTTCTGCGTAGTCAAAAATGCTCCGTAAACCGGCATCTTTTGTGTTTTGCGAGGGTAGACGTTTTTCATAGTGGCCATATTCACCAACTCACTCACTTTCTTTATTTAATTTTACTATTGAATAAAATCAAAAAATGTTTTATGTCAACTGTAGATGCAATAAAATGAAAATATGGGCTCGTTATTGGCTACTAAAGATTTATTGCACCGGGCCAGATTTCTTTATTTACAGTAAGTTAATGTGGGTTACAATTAACTATATTTGTTATAGTATATAATACAGTATGTTATAATGTATAATTTGTTTTTTTCTGGTTTGACTTTGGGTTTTTTATTAATGACTTGATTAAAGACTTGCTTTTTTTATTAATGGTTAAAAGCAAATAAAATAGGGGTTATAATAATTTTCTTTAGGGGTTATTGAAATAGGGGTTATATCAAATATATATATTTTATTATATGAAATAGTGGTTATTGCAAGGTATTGCACCTTATTGCACATAGATTTATAATCTAAGAACAACATGAAAGACATTTTTCTGTTTAAATCCCACAAACTTTAAACTTTAAAGACCAATATTTCTGCTTGCAGCTCTATTTATGCACTTTACATTTGGCTTCTAGTCTCAGAGAAGCTTTTTGACCAACAAAAAAACAAAAAACAAAACGTAATAAAGAATCTGCCTTTTCACTGAAAAAGTTTAAATAAATACATTTGAAAAGTCCAACCATGTAAAGGTCCACTTGACCTGATCTTTCAAGCATGGCTTAATCACGTGACACGCCCTGATATTAGCTCTTATCAGTTTTAAAGAGACGCTTTGACCAATAAGTGCCTTTTAATGGTCGAGTGAGTGAAGCCGCGTGGATCAATAACGAGAAAAACGCAGGAAAGAAACGGTCACGTGACCTTGACGCGGGAACGACAGATGAAATCACTCGAGAACCTTCGGATCGTAAAACCGAGGGTCAGAAATCTGCAGTTTGTGATGCTGATCCTGTTTATGATGTCATATAGTTTGTTACATATGAAGGTCAGAAAATAAATAGACTCTAATTCATCTCTCCCAATGATACAAGGTTTCTATAGTAACACAATATAATGTGACACATGAACACACAACATGTTGCATAACGAATGCCGTCTGATGATGTATAATGGGTTTCTCTATAACAATTATATTTATATATATGTAACAATAAATTTACAATGTAACATAAAACCAAAGCAGCCGGATCATTTGGCTACAGTTTAGCTATATATGCATCATTATTAAATGAAACCAGTATTAACCAGTATAAACCTCTTAAATAACGTTCTACCTTTCAATGTCACTTGTCATACGTTTCATAACAACGATATGTGCAATATGTTTTTTTTTCCTCATTCATTTTTATTTGTTTATTTATTTTTTTGCTTTTTCATTCGTATTCTAATTCGTGTATCAACAATGTGCATTTGTTTCCCATTCATATTCTTCATCTTTATTTATTGTTTACCATTGTGGCTGCTGCAAAATGTACATTTATTTGTTAGGACAAATAAAGGTCTTCTTCTTCTTCTTCTTCTTCTTCTAAAAGCCCAAATTTATTTAGCGTCAATTAATCAATTGTGTTTGTTTATTTGATTGCAGTTTTTGTTTACATTTATTACATTTTACATGTTTTTATTTACATGTATTATCTGATTATTATTTATTAAAGGCATCACCACTTTAGATTGCTATATGAATTTAAATCCCTTGATTTATTACTTTTAATACTTTAACACTGATGTGGTTTACGCGACTGTGGCTGCATTTACTACTGTAAATTGCACTTTATAACTAAATTGCGCTCGGACTGTATGAATGATTGTTTTATAATATATAATAATATAATGTTTACCTCAGCATTGCTGTTTTTTTTTTGCTCCAGGCGTGTGGTATTCTCAAGCACTGGAGGTGACGACAGGAAAGGTGCATTTTATTGAAGTGATGAACGGAAGTTCGGTGCTGTTGCCTTGCACATACTCCAGCTGCATCGGCATTAAAAACCTTTACTTTAACTGGCACTTCAAGGACAACGGAACGCTGATAAAGGTATAGCAGTGTCTGGATCGCTTCACAAAGGCTGTACGTTACGCATAATTATATTTTTTTATGGAATCAGATTTTAGTGCCAAAAATATTCAACGTAAATTTTGATGAAACAAACGAAAATGCTTCAAATTTACGTTAGTTTTTTTTGTTTTTCTTTACGTTTTCGTTTGTAACTTTTATTTTCGCGTCCGGTTTTTCGTTCGCTTTTTTTTTGCATACGTTTTCGTTCTAAACTTTTTTTTCGCTTTAGGTTTTTCGTTCGCTTTTTTTTTTGCGTTTGGAGTTTTGTCCCAAGATTCACGTGGGGGCGGGCCGTCTCTGATTGGATGGTGAGAATGTGATTGAGCGAAACGCAAAAAAAAAGCGAACGAAAAACCTGAAGCGAAAAAAAAAGTTTTGAACGAAAACGTAAAAAAAATTAAAAAAACGAATGTAAATGTGAAGCATTTTCGTTCGTTTCTTTGAAATTTACGTTCAATATTTTTGGCACAATATTTTTGGTTTTTTATTTTTTTCGTATTAGTAGCGAGGTCCTTTTAACTACTAAGTAATAAAATTGTACCTAAGTATCTAATTTTTACTAAAACATTCCGTATTTACGTGAATATAAGCACCACCTTTTTTTTTCCCCAATTTTAGAAGGTCCATAACTCGGGGGGGGTGGGGGGGTGGGGGGGGGGCTTAAATTCGCACACTAATATGGACGTTAATGTAATTGCATAGTTGTTTTGTTGTTTTTGTATTAGTAGTGAGGTCCATATAAGGACATAGCAAGTGGAATCATAGCACCCCCTACTGGAGATATGCCATGTTTAGAAATCATCTAAGAAGTTCTGTTTTGTCTGTTTTTCCAAGTCAAAGAGCCACAAGTTATGTTTGTTAAAAGAAATACTACGAAAATTATTTAGCCAAAACTTTAGGTTTAGGAACACAAAGTAACAAGGTGCTGATGTGACTTTTTATTTTTATTTTATTTTTAATTGATTTTGTGAGAAATAAAATAAGGAAAAGGGGCGGGTGTTGGTATTTGTGTGGTGCTTATATTCACATAAATACGGTTTATACATTTATTCTTTTTAAAGTGAGCAAGCATTTCAAATGTCACTAGTCTGGAAAGAAGACGTTCTTCATTTCACGCCACATATATTTAATCTGCATTGTATATGTGCACAGTGAAAATAAACACTTTCTTTTCTATTCCACTCCAATCTTTTCTAGTCCATTCCAATAGATTCTATTCCATTCCAATCTATTCTATTCCATTTTATTCTATTCGATTCTAGTCAATTCTATTCTACTCTATTATATTCCATTCCAATCTATTCTATTCCATTCTATTCTATTCTATTCCATTTCAATCTAGTCTAAATCTAAATTATTTTATTTTATTCTTTTCTATTCTGTTCCAATCTATTCTATTCAATTTTATTCTATTCAATTTTATTCTATTCTATTCAATTCTACTCTATTCTATTCTATTCTATTCCATTTCAATCTATTCTATTCCATTTTATTCTATTTGATTGTAGTCAATTCTATTCTACTCTATTATATTCCATTCCATTCCATTCTTTTCTATTCCATTCTATTCTATTCTATTGTAATTGATTCCACTCAAATCTATTCTATTCCATTTTATTGTATTCTTTTCTATTCTATTCCAATCTATTCTATTCAATTTTATTCTCTTCCATTTAATTCTATTTTATTCCATTCCAATAAGTTCTATTCATCTATTTGATTCTAGTCCATTTAATTCGGTTCTTTTTGATTCTATTCCAATCTATTCTATTCCATTTAATTCTATTCTATTCTATTCTATTCTAGTCTATTCCATTCTATTCTATTCTGGTCCTGACTGTATTTTGTCCTTCAGCTTTGTGAGGCCACCATTCCAGACGAAAACGTAGAGCCCAACGTGAAGGTTTACCACGAGCGAGTTCAGTTTGTCGGCTCCAGCAAGAAAAGCAACATCTCGATTCTCCTGCACAACGTGACGTTTGAAGACCAGGGCGAATACATCTGCTTCGCACGCAACCCCAAAGAGAAGGAGCGCAATCACAGCGCCATCTTCACCCTTTACGTGGTGGACGAGTGTAAGTTACTCACTTACTAAAAGTAATCCGTTACATCACATTATTACTGTCTCAGAATTGTAATAAGTTACATTATGTTCTGTATTTCACTCAAGTTACTTTTACCAAAAATAAAAAAAAATACAAGAGCGGAAAAACATACTAAATAAACGAAACCAAAAAAATGCACGTTTTACTTGTTTATTTTATTTTTACTTGCAAATTTTATTTTAAATCCAGTAGAAGTGGATAACTATATATTATCTATAAATATTGGAAACTCTTTTATAAAAAAGAGTGTTAAATAAGATAAAGCTCAACTTTCTGTGAGAAATTAACTTTCATCCATCCATCCAACCGTCTATCTATCAATGTCCCAATCTATCTATCAGTCTGCCAATATATCTTTCTGTCTGTCTGTCTGTCTGTCTATCTATCTATCTATCTATCTATCTATCTATCTATCTATCTATCTATCTATCTATCTATCTATCTATCTATCTATCTATCTATCTATCTGCCAATCTATCTATACATCCATCCCTCTATCTATCCATCTGTCTATCTATCTATCTATCTATCTATCTATCTATCTATCTATCTATCTATCCAAAAACACCCACTCGTCTATCTGTCTATTTATCTGATCTATCTATCTAATCAATAGTCCTCCCTCTTTCCTTTCGGTTGCAGTGAAGGAAGTGGACAACACTTTGACGGTGATCATCGTGTCTGTGCTCGGAGGCGTTATTGGTCTGATTATTCTCATCATGGTTTTGAAAGCCGTGATCATTGCCATTTTACACAAAACCCAGGAGAAAAAGTAAGACTTTGTCTATGGTACTAAAGAGTTGTGTGTTCTATGTAGAGATCCATTTTCGGAACCACTTTTCCGTTTCCAACCAGTCGCTGAGCGGGACACACACTTTCACTCTCACTTTTAAATTAGTCTAATCTGATTGGAGAGCTAAACTGCAAAAAATGCACACGAAAAAATGTCAAAATAAAAAAAACAGTAACATTTTTTTTACTGATTTTTTATTACACTATTTTTATTTTCTCTTTTTCACGTGGATTTTTTGCAGTGCAACTGGTCAAACTGACGGACAAACAAAGTAAATGTGTGTGTACAAAACTTTATTGTAAAACTAATATAAATGAGTGGGATGGCTATTAGAATGTAAGCCATTAGAAAGGTTATTTTTCAGTAAAAATAAATCGCACGTAGCACAAAATATATCGTATAATGTAAAGTGAACACAGAACAGTGACAAAAGTAACCGTAACAATAAAAAAACGTAACAATAAAAAAACGTAACAATACAAAAACGTAACAATACAAAACTGTAACAATAAAAAACTGTAACAATAAAACACCGTAACAATAAAACACCGTAACAATAAAAAAACGTAACAGTAAAACACCGTAACAATAAAACACCGTAACAATAAAAAAACGTAACAATAAAAAACAGTAACAGTAAAACACCGTAACAATAAAAAACCGTAACGATAAAACACCGTAACAATAAAAAACCGTAACAATAAAACACCGTAACAATAAAAAAACGTAACAATAAAAAACAGTAACAGTAAAACACCGTAACAGTAAAACACACCAAACCAGAAGTCGACAATCCCTTCAGAATAGAGGAAACGTCAATAATTATTAATCATTCTGCTATTTTGAGCAAATGTGGATAACAAAGCATTGTGGGTAATACTGACACCCGATTCCACCTAAACATGTGTATTCCGTGTCCTCAGCTCGTGTAGAAGTTATTTATAGGTTCACATATTTAAAAAATATCCAAATAGTGCTCTAAAATTGGGAAGATATTGCAGTGGTGTAAGAGAGGACTTCCTAACTGTACTTGAGTATTTTTGGCTACTTTGTGCTTATATTTCAAAACAAAGATCAAACGTTACGTTCTATGAAACAAACGAAAATGCTTCACATTTACATTTTTTTTTTCGCATGTAAGTACGTTTGTTTTTTATTTTTGGCTGGGAGTCTTCACGTTTTCGTTTGAAACCTTTTTTTTCGCTTCAGATTTGTTTTTTTCCAAGTTTCAGGTGGGGGTGGAGCTTACTCTGATTGGCTGGTGAGAATGTGATTGACAGTTGCCTGACCAGGAAGTGTGAGACGACGAGTTCAGCGAATGACACCTTGACATTGCTTGCATTACATTATGTGTTATTTTTGCACAATATTGCTAAATTATTGTGGTGACCGATTATAAAATTCCGATTATGAACGTGTTTAAGCGCTCGCTAAACTCCTCCCCTTCTTCAAGTGAATCACATCCTCACCAGCCAATCAGAGTACGTGAAACTTGGGCCAGAAATCCAAGCAAAGATTAACGAAAAATCTGAAGTGATAAAAAAGGTTTCAAACGAAAACATGAAAACGTAAAAAAAATCAAAAGCCAAACGTAAACCCTAGTAATTTACGCTTGATATTTTTGCCACTAATCTGATTCCATATATCTTTACTCTTGCGTCTGTGTCCCGCAATGTGACTGGTTGAGGCCCGATCCAGGGGGTGTGTCCTCCCGTCAGACCCAGAGCTGCTGTGATTGACTCTCCTCGTGACCCAGAAATGGAAAAATGGGAAAATGTATCCTCCAGAAGTTGATTGAGAGTGTAAAGTGCGTTGATTTGTGTGTTCACAGCAAAGAGTGCCTTGTGAGCTCTTCAGGAAACGACAACACGGAAAACGGTCTGCCGGCGACGAAAGCCGACGCCAAAGCCAAGGCGTGAGGGGGCGTGTCCATCCGAGGCGCATCACTACAGCTTCCTCTCTTTATAATCATGTAAAATAGCCGTAGACGCAGAGATAGACGCATGAATGCATGTGGACACACCCTTCGCTCCCATTGGCTGATGAGGTGTCAGTGCGCTCCCGCCCCGCCCCGATCTCCGCCCACTCGCACACACACTGCCGTGTTCACAAACTGCCAAACGTGTTCCGTCCGCCACAGCACAAGACTCGCGGAACGTCCGCGTCGACCATTCCAAACGCATCAGCCACTCCCGAACCACGTGATTGGTGGAGAAATTTACACAGCCAGGGTGCCTCCCATTGGTACATTGTTTACTACAAATTGTAGCAGCTAACTTATAAGATTATCACCCACTCGCGTTACGTAGATTTAGAAAGGGGCGTGTCTGTGATCGGCAGCGGGAAGCGAGCGCACGGCGTACACTGCGAAAAAAACAAACCAGTAACAAAAACGTACGTGAAACGAGATGAAAAATCGTGTTACACGGTAGATTTGTTTCTGCATTTCAGTTCTTGTTCTCGTTGGCTTTAATACAAAAAAGTAGCGAGTTTCTTAAATTGAGAAACATTTCTTAATAAGTGTTCTTAAAATAAGATTTCACTCGACGTTTCTTGTTTCAGGAAGTTCCGTGTTGAAACATAACGTCAACTTTGGAAAATTGAGCGTAAAATATTATCAAAATTAGCATTTTTTCCCCGAAGCAAGAAAATTCAAGTCCGATTTTTTCTCAATCCTAATGTAGTTTATTCATCTGGTCAGAAAACACAACCAGATTAATTGTCTAACTCTG
Organism: Paedocypris sp. Pulau Singkep; assembly: GCA_017309775.1. NCBI lineage: Eukaryota > Metazoa > Chordata > Actinopteri > Cypriniformes > Paedocypris > Paedocypris sp. Pulau Singkep. The sequence continues at coordinate 353,919 of MU204395.1, read as the reverse complement.
AGGTTCTTGATCTTGTGGAGAAGGTGTTTCTGCAGTGTAGGCGACACCTCGTCTCTAGTATTTACTCGGGCTGATTTCTAGAGTAGACGATAACGGAGCTTTGCTGATCACGACTTTGCTTTGCGAGCAGAACGTGTAGAGAAGAGACGATCCAGACCGACACTTCACACTATATTTCTCCGTTTTGCACGAATCGCCGCTTCTTCCTTGAAAGAGTCAAACCGTTTTTTTGACAATTTCACAAATTTTCGCGATAGAAGCGACCGTCTCTCCGACCGCATGCGAATGGTTTCCCACATCGCTGGCGTTGATTTCTTCGCGATCGAACACATCGACGTGGTTTTTTCTTCTTCTTCGTTGGCGATGTAGTGTTGCTACTAACCTTTTACTAACAGCTTTACTGACGCAAACGTACTCGATTTTTACGTTTCAACTCATGCCAAACGAACACAACGTTCACCTTAACGTTCTGCTTTTTTATTTATTATACCGTGTTTATTTATTTATTTATCATTGTGACAAACGTTTCACATCTTAATGATATGTAAGTAGTCAGCTGCTAACTCAAAAAAGCCCAAATGTAAAGACATATATACGTATATACATATACATACATTTTTTTTAACTTTTACTTTATTTACAAGAATACTAAAATTCTAAAATACTATTATTTTTTTTTACTGTATTTTAATTTGGTTTTATTGAAATCTTTGTAAATCAAAGTCAATATGAATATTTACTCCTTTTTTTATTTTCCGAGCTAAAACAACATACTATGTGATTTTGGACACATACTGTACTTGTTTCTCTCACATCGAGATGATTTTATGACATTTGTTTATATGTATTTTGTTTATTATAATGATTAATATTGGTATTATTGGTATGCTGACCTCGGCAAAATTTAAAAACAAAATCACATTAGTAAGTGAATCTTCCAAAGATGACTAGCTTTTTGAATTTACTGAGCAACTATATTGACAGAACAAATGCAGTAATGAAAAGTCACACACACACACACACACACACACAAATATAAATACTTATATACAGTATATGTACATATGGATTAGCTGTGTTCAGAATTGCAGGGCACTTTATTGATTGTATATACCAGGAATGTAAGTGCGATTTGGGCGGAATGGTTGAACGTTTGGCTTTTTAAACCAAACTTTAAAAAAGAAAAGAACTTTAGAGATGTCCAAATGAACACTATAATATAAATGTATATTGAATATTATTTTGAGAATATTTATTTGAGCAGTCTTCCAAACCACTCGACTATCACAAACCAGAGGCTATGATGAAATTATAACATTATTACGAAATTATCACTATTCGTTGTTCGGTTTGACTTCTTTCGATTTATTGATAAAGTATTTTGAGGGAGTAATTTTCTAGATCTGGGAATCAAACCACTACAAAGGTTAAAAAAAAGATAATATTCTAACACGTAAATTGCTCTCATGGCATATCCTGTAAAAAAAAAAGTGTTGAACAAAGCAAAATATAACACATATGTAATGTACATGTTATGTAATCCTTAATAATTAACATTAAAGTCCTATTAAATATGCATCGCCCAGTGCCAAATTGGATCATGTAGATTTAGGATTTCAGATTATTTATTGTTATTAGAGATTAATTTGGGATTTGTTACTGCGCTGTCTGTGTGTTACAATGGAGCGTCCATTTATACAGATGTGTAGCAGAAGCAATAATATAACCACTTATTATCTCATTACATTTATTTCATTTCTATGCGACTATAAATGCCTTTGTTTCATTTAGTCAATATTATTGTGCGCAACAGAGCTGCCTTTTGCCATTTGCATTTATGTCGTTAAAAACCACCCTACGGAGATTGTGTAGATCAGCAATACTAAAAAAAAGTACGTTAAAATGTAAAAAAAAAAAATAAAAATAAAAAGCGCTTAAAGACGTCGCGTTCTGGAATGTAATGGTTTCACGCTCTCAGGAACCTGATTGGTTTGATGAAGTCACACCTACTATTTTATTATCATATTTTATTATCGTTAATATCAGTCAGGCGGCTCAAGCTGATGCCTAGATCAACGCGCCGGATGGATTGCTCTGAGCTCGGCTGGTGATGTCTGACTGACCACACCCTCACAGAGACGCCACAGCCAATGAACACACTGCATTCCCATCAGGACACACACTAGGAATACTAAACAGATTTTCACAGATTTTATACACCACATACTTAATGACTTGATCTCACGTTAGAATATCTCAGACACGTGAGCTTTTTCAAATTTGTGCCGTGATATCCGATTCAATCCACTAGGAAGACATTTATGGGAAAGCGTCTATATTCGGTTTGCTGGGATGTAATACACGCGCGGCGTTTTAATCAAGGTAGTGATAGATATGATAACTGAACAAAACTGCCTGACTCGCTTCACTGCCAGAGAGAGAGAGAGAGAGAGAGAGAGAGAGAGAGAGAGAGAGAGAGAGAGAGAGAGAGAGAGAGAGAGAGAGAGAGAGAGAGAGAGAGAGAGAGAGAGAGAGAGAGAGAGAGAGAGAGAGAGAGAGAGAGAGAGAGAGAGAGAGAGAGAGAGAGAGAGAGAGAGAGAGAGAGAGAGAGAGAGAGAGAGAGAGAGAG
>MU204395.1:338343-351190 GCA_017309775.1 Paedocypris sp. Pulau Singkep | reverse complement strand
AGAGAGAGAGAGAGAGAGAGAGAGAGAGAGAGAGAGAGAGAGAGAGAGAGAGAGAGAGAGAGAGAGAGAGAGAGAGAGAAAGAGAAAGACAGATAGAGGGAGAGAGTGAGAGAGACAGAGAGAGATAGACAGACAGACAGACAGAGACAGACAGACAGAGAGAGACAGAGAGAGAGAGAGAGACCCTGTGAGGAGAAAAGAGAAGAGAACTGAGACACACAGTAGCACACTAGCTCCCTCCAGTGGTTCAGGTCTTCCTGCTTTTTAATTGGACAGGATCGGCTTTATTGCCATTTCAGCTCTGAGGTGCAACATTGTAGCAAAAGTACGACATTGTAGCAAAATTGTCGCTAACACTCACGCTTTGTCCCAAATTACGTGTGAAACTTACACACACACACACACACACACACACACACACGCCTCAACTGCAAATATGTGATATATAGTCAGAAAATATTCGCAAAAAATGAGTGTTGTATGTTTTTGCTGCTTTTTTTCTTCCCAGTTTCATGGTGTTATAGACAATTATACAAGTACCTACATTTTATTTTTTACGTTTTGTTTCTTTTTTTGTTACTTTTTTTTTTTTTTTATTGTGGAGGTGATTAACATGTGACCTATACTCGCCCAATCAGAGCATTTGTTTGGTCTTTTTTGATGTGAACGTTTTTTTTTTTTTAATGGGAAAATCAAAGAATGTACTGCATTTTGTGACTTTGACTGCAAATACTATAAATGCTTTCCAACAGATAAAACAAAAAAGAAAAAAAAAAACGAAATGACCATATGCTCCACCATAACTATGCACCACAACTATATATACGCCTCTGTGTCTGTAAAATACTAACGAATAAAAGAGCACATGCATATCAATCTGTGAAATAAAGATTTGGAGAAAAGAGAAAAAACACACACTTGAATGTTTAATTTACACTTTAATGGACGAAACACACAAACCACGAAATATTTACATGCCTTTTACAAAAAAAAGAGGCAACATTTGTAAACATGGAATTGCAAATACGTCTTAAAAAAAGTAAAGGCACACACACACACACACACACACACACACACACACACACACCTTTCGAATCACGTGTAATTTAAAACCCTTTGGCGTCATTTTGAAAGCACGATTGTGCGTTTGGCAGAATGAATACGCACTTTATTTGAAGATTAATCGTGGCCTTGTTGATTAATCGTGACCCAAGACCAGAAGAAAAAAAAATCAAGCTTGTTGGAGAGAAAGACACACCAGCCATTTTACAAATGAGATGTAAAGATGTTTTTTCACAAAAATGTGCGTCTCACAAACCGAGTCTTTGTTCCGTCAGGTCTTCACATTTCATACGTTTAATTTGTGCAAATTCCTCCCGGCACCCGAGCTGAACCCTCATTTATACGCCTGCGGAAGAAACACACGTGTGTGTGAGTGTGTGTCAGAGTGTGTGTGTGTGTGTGTGTGTGTGTGCGCACCAGCATGACCGAATGAATCCAGTCCAGCATCTGGTCCACGTTGGTGTAAACTCCGGGAAATCCTGCTCTGGCACATCCCACGCCCCAGCTGACCACGCCCACCAGCACCCAGCGGCTGGACGAGTACACCAGCGGGCCGCCGCTATCACCCTGCCAACGTCAACGCCGCGTTTACGTCATTACAAGCTCCGCCTTGTTTTTAGAGGCGTTAAAGTCAGATATTTTTTTTTCCATGTAAATACGATTCATCTTTAACGAGGATTTATTTTATTTTACGTGACACATTTGAAAAAGCAGAACCATAAGCAAAACATGTACGTACAAGAATTAGCGTATTATACAACTAGTATATATATATATTTTTTTTAATACAATGTCAGTCTATGGAATCAGAACGTAAACTTCGAAGAAACAAATGAAAATGTTTTGTTTTGAAAGATTTTTTTTTGCTTCTGGGTTTTTTCGTCCGCCTCATTAATTTTTTCGCGTGGACTTCTGGCACAAGCTTCACTTAGGGGCGGTCCTTACTCTGATTGGCTGGTGAGCATGTAATTGACAGCAGGAAGTCCGGACCAGGAAGTCCGGTCCAGCCCTTTTGTCAAATGTTAGACCCAATCGGGCCCGCGAATCAAAAAGTTTGCACACCCCTGCTCTAACTCAAGGCCCGGTGTCCGGATGTGCCCCGTCGTGTCATTGTACGTGGCCCGTGAGAACTTAAAAGTCTTGAGTGGTTGAAAATAAATGCCAAAAAATAAATTAATCGCGTGCGTCGACTAAAAGCTACATTTCCCACAATGCCTTTCGACTACGGTAGCCGCGGCAGTGTTTACACAGTTTTCTGCTATTTTTCTTTATTCACAGTTTGTTTAATGAGGTTATGTGTGTTTTCATAAGCTGACAACATTTAAAAGGATTAATGTTAGAGCAACAAGCAAACTAATTTTCTACGCAACTGCAATTGTCACTTGATTAAGTTATTATAAATAATGAGTTGTGTGGGACACCAGGCCATTTCAGGACCAGGGACGGTGATTTATAAATGCGGGACAGTTACATTTATTTACAGTTATTTATTTATTTTTATATGGGGCTCATGACATTATAAATAAAGGCTGGAACACCATAATTAATATCGGAACAAACTAGAGTCGCCACCCGTCTCGTGAAATACCGAATCGTCCCGTATTTCAGATTGTAATTGTGCGTTCTGTTTGGAAACAGTGCGGAACCGTATTTCCATCATAAGGTTCTCCTTTTCTATTTCTGATTGGATAACACTCGACGTCATCGTTAGTCTGATTGCTCTCTTTTATGGGACCAAGTAATTGCAAAAAAGATTTGTGCGTGTAATTATAATGGACAAATTAATTAATTAATTGCTAAATAATGGTAACAATGGCTAGATAGTCATTATTAGTAGGATTTGTTCATTATGAGTAGGATTTCGTAGAGATTGTTTTCTACTAGTTGATTAAAACAAATGTGTTTAGTATTAATTGAGTAAAACCATGTCAACAAGTGAAATCACAATAAAATTAACGGCTAAAATCAAACTTCCAAAGGTCTGGTTTTCACACACACCATGTCACAAATTGTAAATTTGTAAAAATTCAGTAAAAACAATGCAAATGTGAATGGATGTAATACAGTATTATGATTTGCTTGTTAAGGTCAGCCAGACTATATTTATAAGTATATGAATATATTTGTATTATAAAATATATGTATTGTACTATATTTATATTTGCAGCCAGACAATAGGTACTATATTACATGAAACATTATATATATATATATATATATATATATATATATATATATATATATATATATGTATACACTGTATACACAACATAACGCCCATGTGTGGAGAAAATAAACTAGTAAATTGCAACTTTCTATATATTTTGTGAAATTACAACTAGACTGTATAAAACATATAAAAACTTTACTAGCTAATGCTTGTAGCTATTTTATGTGCTGTTTACATGTTTGGATAGTTTTTACTGAAAGAAAATGACAAATATGTTACACTCTTGGTAAAAGCAGGACGTTGTTTTTAAATAATAAATTAATTTTAATCGTAATTTTTTTAATACTAATAAAACTAAAACGTGAAGCACGTCTGACCATTGATCCATTCATCCAAAAAATCAAGTGCCTGTCCTCAAACACTGGTGCTAATTAGCAGCAGGTGAAAACAATCACAGTGCTGCTGATGGTAATGAGCCGCACCTGGTGACACATTATGCGTCGCCAAACCCGAAAGTGAAAAAAACTGCCACTGTGAGTAACGCATAAAAGTAACTGACGAGAACCGGCATTTAAAATTAGTCACATGCGTTAATGCGTTAACTTTGACAGCGCTACTACTGTAATAATATAAGAACACACACACTTTACATCTATAAATCTAACAGCCAATAAAAGGTACCTGACAGGCGTCGACTCCTCCAGTGAGTAAACCCGCACAGATCATCCTGGGAGTGATGGAGGAGCCGTAAACATCTGGACTGGAGCAGGTCGTCGGGTCCACCACAGGAATCTGAACCTTCTGCAAGTTTGACGACAAATCGCCTGCACGTTCCCGCAAAAGATGAGGAGAATCAGTATAGATGAGGAATCCCAAATAATAATATACAGTTTTAAAGCGGCAAAACTACCAACCGTTTTCTTTCAGATCCCCCCAGCCGGTCACCACCACGTTACTGCCTGGTTGAAGCCCGAGGTTTTGAGGCGGAAGACACACGGGCCGACGAGTTTCTGCGTGGAATGAAAAAGTGTATTATACACGTTATAATAGTTTAGGTAAAAGGATTCAGAATGTGCTAAATATTTATGGCGTAATGAACCGTGCGAGTTAGACCAAAAGTTTTTGTCCACTGAAAAGCGTCCTGATATATTTTATATACATGATCGGTTTTGAATAAACCAGACTAGAAATCATCCAGAACTCAGGAAGCATTGAAAAAACAAAAAACTGAATTTACGCGAATTTAAGCAGGCAAACAATTATTAAAAAACATTTTTTATTAACGTTTCTGATTCAAATACGTTAATATTGTCTTAAAAATACAGTTTTTTCTTTATTTAAGAAACCAAACTTGTGACTCGTTCTGATATCGTTTTACTTGAGTAATAGATGACAAAAAGTGGATTCTAGTGGTCAGGACTTCATTTCCCAAGATCCTTTGCTCTCCAGTCAGACTCCGCACATGCTCAGAGCAATAGTTTCAAGCTCAGGCCTGTTTCAAGCTCTCTGTTTATCTGACGCCGTGTGAAGAGGAAGGATTATTATCCCCTGTTTAGCAGACACAGCGTTTTGATTGTGTCTGTTCCTTGGATTTTTTTTCAAAACAGGACTGTTTTGACTCTTTCTGCGATACATTGGACTCGTTTGTAGCCGGTTGCGCTAAGCTAAGCATCGTGGTTTGTAGTCTTTGTTTGTTGTAATATAAATTATTGTACTGTATTAATCTTACTTTTTCTAGTGTTTTTTTGTCTCCCGTTAAGTGTCGCGGAGTGTCTAATGTTTGATTATAAACATGTTTTTGGGCGTCGAAAATTCAAAAAATAAAGGTACTTATGTTTGCGTAAACAGGGTAAACCATAAAAAAAAGTATATAAAACAATCATGGTGCAAAAACTCACACAGAAACCTAATGAAGTCCATTATTGACACCAAAAAACGAATTTCGATAAAAAACCAGATTGGCCACGTTTGAACTGACAGTACAAGTTTAAAACGGTGTCAGTGATCCGGTGTCATAATCTAAATTGCTCTACACTTTTTGCTGCAAGGCTGCAGCTTCCCAGTCCGACCAATTAGAGTCCTCATAAAGTTTGACACCTCATAAAGTTGTAACACGTCCTGCCACTCTACAATATGTAATAGCTTAACAGCAGTTAAGTGCGCTTAATTACAGAACAAGCGCCGTCTTGCTCATCATCAGCTTTTTATAGGTTAGAGACGAGGCGTGGACGAGTCTGCATGTGACGGCGGGAAAGCGTCTCAGATGTCTACGTGTCTAACGGGACGGCGGATTGTGATTGGGTTTCAATGTGTCAGGATGGCGATCAAAGGCGAGTCACATCTTCAAACTCGCATCACGTTTCCCCGTCTTGGGTTTCGGAGTGTCGTGGTGCGGGAGGAGAGAAGCATCTACCTCCGACAGTAATGGGAGCCTGGAGCTTGATGATGGCGATGTCGTAGTCGTTCAGTGTCGGGTTGTAATTTCCGTTGACGAAGATCTTGTCCACGGCAGAACCTCCGAAAGAGGTGAGATACGTGTTTCCGGACACCACCGTCCATCTGGTTAGCTCCTTCCGGCCGTCCCTGTGAGGAACATCAAGGTGACCTCAGCTCGCTATCGTTTGATGGTGTGGATTGCTACAGTGTAAATATCAGCAACAGATGCAACACTTCTCTGTGAGTGGTGCTGTGTGTTGGTCGGGTTAGGGTTGGAATGTTTGTAGGGTTAGAGTTGGTAAGGTTAGAGTTGGTAGGGTTTGGGCTGGTAGGGTTAGGTTTGGAAGTGTTAGAGTTGGTAGGGTTAGGGCTGGTAGGGTTAGAGTTGGTAGGGTTAGGGCTGGTAGGGTTAGGGCTGGTAGGGTTAGGGCTGGTAGGGTTTGAGTTGGTAGGGTTAGGTTTGGAAGTGTTAAGGTTGGTAGGGTTAGGGCTGGAAGGGTTAGGGCTGGTAGGGTTAGGGCTGGTAGGGGTAGGGTTGGTAGGGTTAAAGTTGGTAGAGTTAGAGTTGGCAGGGTTAGGCCAGACTCACCCGTTGAAGCAGTGGGCAGCAGTGACCACCCAGTTAGGCGCCACCAGAGAACCGCCACACGTGTGCTGACCGCTGACCTGCAGGCTGATCTGCCACGGCCAGTTCTCAATAACAGCGTCCTGCCCACCCACGATCCGGTCCGCGTTTAGTGATTTACCGCAGTCTACGATAAACAGAAAATGATGAGGATTTGCAGACTAGCTGGACAACACACTTGACAAAGTACTGACACCCTACTATAGAAACGACTCCATTACAAGTCGCCAATTCCACAAAGACTTGAGTAAAAGTTGTACAGTGTCTAGTCTTAAAATAACTTGAGTATTTTTGCTCGTACTGAATTGAGACTCACAAAACACCAAGGAATGTGGAAAAACGAGAAACTGGGAGGTTTTATTTCCCATTATTGAAGTGAAATTCAACACCACAACGGTTCAAAATGGCAAAAGAAAATAGATTTAAAAAAAGAACAAAAAGTCAGTCTCAGTCAAACTCAAATGTGATTCACGCGAATGAGCTGATAAACAGCATCCAGCACCTTCAGCATCCTGCAGATGGCGATATCACCTCATCCGCACGAGAAATTAACAGCGGTAGAAAAAGACGCCGACTTCACAATCACAATGTAGCGAGTAACGGTAAGTGTCCATTCAAATGTAGTGGAGTAAAGATACAAATACTCAATCACAAATGTAGTCAAGTAGAGAGGGAAAGCTGCTTCTGAAACTCAATTAAGGTACAAAGTAGCCAAAAATACTCAAGTAAACGAAATCCATTTTATGATAAAACAAGAAAATAAAAAAACTAAATGATTAAAAAAGGACCTAAATCAAGTTAAATTATTTGTCAAAGGAGTGAGAAACTTTTACTTGGTAAGACGGCTTAAAACAAGACCTTTTTTCTTAATACAAGCATTTACTTTTAATTCCAAGCTAGTTAATTTATCTTGTCTGAAAAAAATACAAGATTTATTGTGTCATTTCAAGATCCTTTGGCTTGTCAAGAATGCATTTTTCGCAGTTCACCACGGATGATTTGAAACGGTCATTTAAGAATTCAAATGAATCCAGGTGGCAAACAAACAAAAACTAAAGTATTTGCTCTCAAGACTATTGACGTCGAAAGTATTTGTGCACAACAATCGCACTCTTGGATGGAAAAAACGACACTTTCGCTTCCTGGAAAGCACGTTACTATGGTGTCCGTCTACTGAAAGAGCTTTCCCAGAACTCGGGCGGGGCGAGTCCGAACACGAACGCGTGGCAGCTTTGACTCGTTGTCGTTGTGGTAGAGCGTCTCGCCCACGAGCCATGTGGTGTTTACCTGAGCACGATAGAGTGACGACGGCTCCCTGACCACACACTTTGCTGAAGGCAAGAGAGAAGAACAGAACGTGAGAACCAGGAATGTCCCGCGGGTTATTGACGTGTTATTAACGTTCCCACTCACGTGCTGGAGACGGTGGACAGGAAGCTCAGGGGCGTACTCGAGCCCACCGAGCAAAACGACGTCTGCAGGTCTGAAGACAGATCGCCCACTTGAACCGGGCCGTAAAACGGGTTCCTGAGGGGAAGCGGAAGACCACAGTGTTGGCGATTCGCAATTAGTTGGGGCACAATTAAGCCATGTATTTTAATCGTCAACCTCACTTATGGACGACCTACAATTCCTCGTGCCAGGAGTCCGTGAACAAGACTTTAAATAAAAGGAAACCTGACTTTATTGATCGTTTGAACGTGCATTCCATTTTTACAAGTGATTTGTTTAGTTCGATCACTTTAATTCACACGTTTATAACCTACTAACGCACGTGATTAATTTTAAGTGCTTAATCGTGTCAATTATTAATGCTATTAACAGAATTAATCACAGTTGCATTTTTCTGCCTTTGGTTCGGCAACGTGCAGTGAAAAGAACCAAGAGAGCCGTGCGCTGTCTCCAGGTGCGGCTCATTAAGATCAGCAGCTCACAGTTGTTGAGTTCAGGTGTTGTCACTTAGACGCAAAGTGTTTAAGTGACACTGACCTACTTTTCCCCTTTTCAACTGCAAATAACTTGCTCTGTTCAAAAAGCCGAAGCTTTAGATTGATAGTGATCAGATAAACAGACAACACTGTGTTTACTTACACTTATTTATAAAAACACACATTCTAAGCTTTATGTAGACGTGTTTCATGTTAGAGTGATAAGTATTTATTAAGTTACATAGTATTATTATTATTACCAAAAAAACACAACTTCCTGTTTTTAATAAGAGTGTAACCTAAAAAAATACTTTAAATCTTTCAATTGATGTACAACACGTTCATGTAAGACCAAAATTTACTTTTTTGTGTTTTATCTCGAAAAAAAATGCGACTCGACCTCGGAGAGTTAAAAAAACAAAGACAATACGTTGCAAATTGAACAAAAATTATACTCAATTATTCCACAGTATTTAAACGAGTGTTTATTTGGGGTTGAGTTTACATTAATTTACATATTACACCTCAATATCCAATATTACAAGCTTCAGTCATTCCATTGCGGTTAATCGCGATTAATTTTGTCAGGTGCGATTAACTAGTTAAAAAAATGAATGGTTTGACAGCACTAGTTTTGACTTATTGCATGTCCTCAGAAGTGCGTTTGTGGGCGTGTGTGTGTGAGTACTCACAGTGTGTAACCCAGCTGTTGGCAGAACGTCACCGCGTGTTGCTGAGTAAAGTTGTCGGCGCACACACTCCTCCACGTGCCGTCGCTCGAGCTGTAGACCTGCAGAACTTGACTCTCCGAGTAGATACGCACTGGAGGAACCACAGAAAACGAACCAATGAACGAAAAAAGAAAAGGAGTTGCGTTTTTATAATCTATATATTAATTTGTTATTTTACCATTGTACAGCACTTCGTAAAAGTACAGCAAAGTAAAGTAAAGCAAAGTAAAGTAAAGTATAACAAAGTAAAGTAAGGTAAAACAAAGTAAAGTAAAATAAAATAAAGTAGAGCAAAGTAAAGTAAAGTAAAGTAGAGCAAAGTAAAGTAATGTAAAGTAAAGCACAATAAAGAAAAGCAGAGTAAAGTAAAGTAAAACAGAGTAAAGCAGAGTAGAGTAGAGTAGAGTGAGTGAGTGAGTAGTGAGTGTGGGGGAGGGTCGGGGAACTGGTGTAACTGGTTTAGCTGGGACTGGTTCTTACAGGGGAAGGTGGTGTTGGGTTTAAAGCTGGAGACACAGTTCAGCTCGTCTTCACCTCCACTACAGTCCTTCTTCCCATCACACGCCTCCTCCAGAGGAATGAAGCGCCAAGACTTATAGCAGAAGAAATACTTGCTGTCCACCAGCACCTTGACTACACACACACACACACACACACACACACACACACTCGGTTATTGGGTCAGACCGAGTAGCTGCGGATTATAAAACAGGTTTATGACTCAGTGTTTGTGTAACTCGAGGTCACCAAGCACCAGGTCAGTTTCACTAATGGATTCGTGTGAGTCTGTAGAAAGTGTGTGTGTAGTGCAAAAACGCACCTGACAAAATAAGACAATAACAAAGTAAATGAGTAAAAAAAAAATGTAATCAAGTAAAATGATCTGCCAATCGGGTGAGAAGCACTATTTTACTCAATTCTACTTGATTCTTACTTAATTCTAAGCTAGTTAATATATCTGATAAATTATATATATATTTATATATATATATATATATATATATATATATATATATATTGTAAAGAATAGTTAATATAAAGTAACAAGATTTATTGTGTCATTTCAAGATCTTTTGGCTTTTTTTTTGCAGCGTGTGTGTCATGTGCACTGCGAAAAAACCCACGTGACAAAATAAGAAAATAATAAACAAAACGAGTAGAAAAAAATGTATTCAAGTAAAAGTATCTGCCAATGGGGTGAGAACATTTTTACTTTGTGAGACGACTTGAAACAAGACAAAAAAAAATCATGTTTCACGGTAGATTTGTTTCTGCATTTCAGTTCTTGAAAATATTAAAAAGTAGCGATTTTCTTAAATGGAGAAACATTGTGTTCTTAAAATAAGATTTCACTTGACGTTTCTTGTTTCAGGAAGTTCCGTGTTGAAACGTAACGTCTACTTCGGAACATGTCTCCATTTAGTGTAAAATATCATCAAAATTAGCATTTTATTTCCCAAGCAAGAACATTTTTTTTCTTGAAATAAGCAAAGTCATTCCTCACTCCTATCTTGTAAGAAAAATATTCAAGATTTATTATAAAGTTTCAAGATTTTTTAGCTTGTCGACAATGTATTTTTCGCAGCGTGTGTGACTCTGTGGAAAGTGTGTGTGTGTGTAGGTGATTTACCAAACACTTACCGAAGTAAATAGTGACGGCCAGAATAGCCAGTATGACCAGCACCATCAGCACCGTGATGACGGTTCTTTTAATCGATGACGGTTTACCGGCGGCCGGTTTGGAGGCCGTCATGATTTTTCGCCGTTTTCCGGGTTGTGGAACTAGAGGACGAGCAGATTCATCACTCCAGTCACTTTTTCTGCTTTTGTATTTTTTATAGAGCTGTCAAACGATTACATTTTTGAAAACTAGTTAATCACACTTCCTCAACCAAATAATCGCGATTAAATCACAATTAATAATGATGATTTATTATTAATGATTCTTTAGTAAAATGATTAATAACATGAACAAGTATTACACTCTTCTTTCTATTAGTGCGCTGTGATTTCAGCTTTTCAAAAAACTGAACAAATAATACTGAACGGTTTTGAAGTGAAACTCAAAAACCGGTAAAACCGGAAGTTAATAAATCGTCAATAAAATTAGACGCGGTTAAACAAATGTATTTAATCGCATGAGTTAACGCATTAACTTTGACAGCCCTAATTTTTTTATCTTTTGACTTTTTTATTCATATTTTCTCAGTACATTTATGCCGTATTTCTTACCCGTATTCTTTACCCCTTGTATTTAATTCATATATGATCTTCCTCTTTTTATTGTGTTTGTACTGCTGTATTAGCGGTGAGAAGCGTGGTATCTTACCCTGCTGCTGTGGGTTTAGCGGAACCGTGTTCTCTTCAGCAGCCTGAGCTTTCGCCTGGAAGACGCCAGAATAAAATCATCACTTCATTCAGTTGCTTGTGATTTACACACTCACTTTGCATTAAATTGATTAAAACACACACTCTCTGCAATTAAAAATGGCCAAATGTCAGTTGATCGAACCGACCAAGATTAGAATTTTTCACTCCATTATTTTCACAGAGGATTGGAGTATTTTTCGCCGAGGGGGATCGTTCATTTATCTCGCACAAACACGTCTGACGTCGCGACACTCCAGGCTGACTAGTCACGACTTTAATAATGAGCAGCATCAATAATGTTCGCGGGTCAGTTTTACCCGGAAGACTTTTATTATGCAAATAAGTGTCAGGAAACCAAAAAAGTTCCCCTAAACTGTGTGTGTGTGTGTGTGTGTGTGTGTGTGTGTGTATTATGTCTCATTGTTGCAGAGAAACAGTATTTGATCTTTCTGACTCTTTGTAGCTTCTATTTTAGGGTCAAATTGACCCGAACATTATCATTGTAACAGAATCATGTTACAAATATGTCAACTGAAATATTATGTTTTGTTTTTTATTGTAGATTACACTCACTAAGACAAGCTGGAGAAGTTTCAAAGTGAAAAAGTACTTAAGCATTTTTTTTTTTTAACATATTTTTAAACTTTGAAAACAGGTCAATTTGACCCAAACATAAAAGTAGGGCAAATAATGGACCCAAAACCCCCCCCAAATTATTGCCCCTCGAAAAGATCCGTCTTATTTTAGCTTGTCACCTTTTCAAAGATAAAAAAACCCCTTAAGTTTAAATTATAATTATATAAAACACTAAACAAATGTGTGTGTATTTCTCGTTAGCTTTTCACCATTTAATGAACTGGTCTGTAACGATACAATTAAACAGTACATTTTAATACACATGTTCAAACCACATTATTTAAATGTTTAAAAAAAACATTATTTTCTGTTGTTGTGACACTGGAAGTGAGTTGTGTATTTTGTTGTTGTTTTGCAGTTTGACAGTGTTGACATTGAATTAATGTTGCATTTCCTTTCGTCCGCTTCTTTGATACAAGTTGTAAGATACAATTATTCATTAGAAAGAGAAGAGAAGACATGTTCCATCTAATCCCCATTACTGCTAATAAAACCTCTATTTATTTTTTATTTAAATATTATAAAACTAGGGAAGAAAAAGTGATTTAATTCTGGATTATTTGACTGGATTTTTATTTGTGGACAATATAGTTGCATTTATAGAGAATGATGTATTAACACAAATCATTTCTAAGGAATGGAGAGATTTTCGCTCCTCACACTTTTCCTCGAGGAGACTGGAACAGAACTTGTGATGTTTTGTCACGTAAAGCATTCACTCTTTGACGAATTCAACACGACACAACAACAGTCAGAGCGACACACCCTCGTCAGTGAAAATGAAAAGCCTTTAAGAACTTAGAGTTTATGAAAAAGCCTGTAAGAATATGTAGTCGTTTTTTTTAAAAGCTTTGAGTTTTAGACCATTTTGTAACATGAAAAAAAAAAT
>MU204395.1:320416-335743 GCA_017309775.1 Paedocypris sp. Pulau Singkep | reverse complement strand
GACCAGGCAAGAAAATAGAATGTATAGATGCAAAATGTAGTTCGTGAAAAACTATGAAAATAATATATAACAATAAAATATATGTCTTTATTATAACATAATAATAATAATGAAAAAATTAAAAATAATATAATCAAAACACGTTTTCAACATGTGTTGTTCTGCTACTCGTTTTTTTTCTATGAATTGATGTTGTTGTTATTATGCAATGCGCTTAATGTAAATTAGATTAATGAGCAAAATGTGGCAGGTCAAATGCGTTTCTCAGCAGGTTTTATTTAACGCGGTGTTACGTTTACGCTCTTTTGACGCAAGTCTGTATCTATTGAACTGAAAATGCTTCCGCTCTCTTTCCCGCAATCCTTACACATTGTTGTAAAGGAGTTTTTGTCATTGTGGTTTGTGTGTCAAAGATCTTTATTTTGCCTCGACAAGACGTGAAACGCGAGACGAATCTATTCTGCGTCTAGTAAAGTTACACACACGGAGAAATCTAAGTCCTCGCCTTTGTATTACACCTGAAAACAGCGTCATTACATAACGCTGATATAGTGATAGACGTAAAAATGTGCGAGGAAGGAAAATTATCTAATGCGTTTCTGGTAATAAACCTGTTATAATACAGTTATTACTCAACTGCTTTTTATCGTGGTTATGTCAGGAGACGGATCCGATTCCCAGACGAGGCTTTTATTTTAGCAGCAAGCGGAAGGAAAGAAGAGGGTGGAGGAATGACAGATGAAAAAGTGATGCGATCCGTGGTAACGCAAGACTGAGACTTCGATCTAGGTCACGTACATGATATAATAATAATAATAATAATAATAATAATAATAATAATAATAATAATAATAATGTTTGTGTTCAGTTTGTTTTAAATTACATTTTTCAGAATTTTTGTCAGTCTTTTTTGAGACTCTCTCTCTATCTCTTTCTCTCTGTCTTTCTCTTTCTGTCTGTCTGTCTCTCACTCCCTCACTAACTCTCTCTCTTTCTCTTTCTCTCTCACTCACTCACTCTCAATCACTCACTCACTCAGTCTCTCTCTCTCTCTCATTCACTAACTCTCTCTTTCTCTCTCACTCAGTCTCTCTCTCTCTCTCTCTCTGTCTCTCACTCACTCTCTCTCTCTCTTTCTGTCTGTCTCTCACTCTCTCACTAACTCTCTTTCTCTGTCTCTCTCTCTCTCTCTCACTCTCTCTCTTTCTCTCACTTACTCTGTCTCTCTTTCTCTGTCTGTGTCTCTCTCTTTCTCACTCACTAACTCTCACTCACTAACTCTCTTTCTTTCTCTCTCTCTCAATCACTCACTCTCTCTCTCTCACTCACTCTCTTTCTCTCTCACTCACTCTCTCTGTCTCTCTTTCTCCCAGGTTGCACTGCGTGTCCTACTTTAGTCATGACTACATTGACTTCACAAGTGTAACACTAAGATCAGATTAAACAGAGAAACTGTATTAATCCTCGTGAGGCCATTAAATGGGATCAGCGTGTCGACTGAATAACCAGTTTCACCAACCTTAATAGACTAATAGAATGAATGGTGAAAATAAGGAGAAGTACAGTACACATGAAAAGCAAAAGAAGACGTTGTTCTGACGTATGTCCTTGAAAGCTTTATAAACTTTGTTTTAAACCATTTATTGCTTCTTTACTGACAATGCTGTTTACTTCTCTTTCAACCCGGTCTCCGGTTTCCCCTGGCAGCCCAAAAACAAACTCAGATCAAATCTGAATTGATAAATTGCACATTTCTGATAAAGGAGAACATGCACACTCCACATAGAAAGTCCGACCAGGAAATGGAATCTGAGAAGAAAAAAATTGAATTATTGAAAAGAAAAGATCTATATAAATAAACTTGAAGGAACTATATCTACTCTACATCTGTGCTGATTAGTTACAATTTCCATAAAAACAAAGTCGGCAAGAACAACTCTTCAGCTGATTAATAGGAACCTGATAATGGAAAAATTCAACTGCTAATTCAGGTTTTTTATTTTAATTTTGATAATTTAAACACCGATAAATCGTTGTGTTATAATAATATATCTGTTTATAAATCTGTGTGTTATAATAATGTATCTGTTTATAAATCTGTGTGTTATAATAATGTATCTATTTGTAAATCTGTATGTTATAATAATGTATCTGTTTATAAATATATGTGTTATAATAATGTATCTGTTTGTAAATCTGTGTGTTATAATAATGTATCTGTTTGTAAATCTGTGTGTTATAATAATGTATCTGTTTGTAAATCTGTTTGTTATAATAATGTATCTGTTTATAAATCTGTGTGTTATAATAATGTATCTGTTTGTAAATCTGTGTGTTATAATAATGTATCTGTTTGTAAATCTGTGTGTTATAATAATGTATCTGTTTGTAAATCTGTGTGTTATAATAATGTTATAACGGCTTGGCATTTTGAATGACTTGTTAAACTGTAACTCGGATGATGAACAGCAGGGGGCAGCAGTCTTACTGGAAATCACCGGTAAACAACTTCATAAAGAACAGACATTTCATCAAACATATTTTAATATTATATATAAAGTAGTTTATAGCTGCATAATAAGTCATTTCAATAAAAAACAACATATGCACACGTATAATAAAACTAACTTGGTGTCGACAAACAATAATTTTGTGAACAGAACATTGTATTGCAGACATTCACGTTGTGAACGAAAGAGGGTGGACCACACAAAGCCAGAAAAAAGAATGAAGAAAGACCAGTTAAGAAAAGTCAACCATTTCCAGATCACAGCGCTGGATAGTTTCACATATACGAGATAATACTCATCATGGGTAAGAAAATCTGTTTCATAGTTAGCAACAATTCACAAAGATTTAGGGGAAGACTAGTCTTGTCTGGTTGTCTAGTTATCTTGCCTAGTTAAATTATTTTGGTAGAGTTATAGTAAGATCTTGTTTACATTTTTTAGTTAATTATAGCGAATTTAGTTAGTTATTAGTTAGAATTTATATTTAGTTAATTATAATTTTAGCGAAACTCCAAATAACAACTTGCTTGTGTTTTTTTTGTGATGAACATGTAACAACAACATCAAATTGTTATTTATTTATTTAGTTTTTTTTGTTAGTTTGTTTATGTCACATGACACGGTATACAACAATACATTTTTTATACAATAAAATACATTTTTGTTTCAAAACTAGGTTTCGAATTCTAACAAATAAGGTTTTAAAAAGGGTTTTGGACTAAAATAATAAGTGTGTGTGTGTGTGTGTGTGTGTGTGTGTGTGTGTGTGTGTGTGTGTGGACAGCGTGTGTCGATCTGCATTTCGTACCAAAGAATAGGAATAGAAATTGCAATAAAATAGCGTTGTCCTTTTGTTTTGTAGATTTAATTTTTTTTTTTATTGCATTTTTGTTGCTCGTTTCTCTTGTTTGTATTGAATTTCAACGCCGTTTCCCGTTTTGTTGCTGATAATAAAACAAAACGAACAAGGGATAAATGAAAATCTTGGAAACTAAAAATGAAATTATTATTATTATTTTCAATAAAAATATATAACAAATATTTTTTAAATAAAAAATTCAAACTAATTAAGATCTGTTCTGCATTTTGATTCTGCTTTCTGGTGCGTTTTCGGCTCATAATCTTTTATTTTCGGCGTTAAATAATGTTTTTGCGAGTGAATTACTTCCGTTTGAACGGGTGTTTTATTATTATAACGTGTGTTTTCAGACGACGGATCAACGTCGGTCACGATCGGAATCATCGCGGCGTTTGGGATTTTAGGCGTTTTCCTGGTGATTTGTTTGATTCAGACTTTCTGCAAAAAATTCACCTGCTGGAAACGCAAACGTGAGTGACGTCGCAAAAAAACCAATACAATTAACGGCGATTTCTCGATCGCAATCTCTCTTTTTTTTTACAGAGCCTTCGGTAAAAGACAAAGTTTTAAAGTAGGTTTACCTGAAAATAAGTAGAAAAAGTCGTGTTTTTTTATCCTGACGTTTTATTTATTGACGTGATTGACTGTATCTCAGGAAAGTCGGACTCAAGAAATCACCTCCGTTTTCAATCATCGGGATAATGGACAAGAATAAAAGCCAGAAGAGCTGAGGAACCACAGAGGAAAGATCCAGAAACACTGCAATCCTTTGAATAATATTAGTGAAATATTTAAGAAGAGAAGATTCAATCCGGATTACAAACTTCAAGTTCAACTTAATGAATCCAACTGTGTGGAGTTTTTGCACTTTACTTTGTGTTTTGTATTAATATTTTGTGAAATAAACTCTTGCTCGTAATTCACTCTTGTTTCCGTGTAACTTCAAAAAGCCAAACGCAGTTTAAAACTAGTACAGCGTACTTTTATTTTGAAAATACTGTTTTGAGTTGATGCTTCAGTATCCAAGAGCTCTAAAAAATATTAAAATGTTTATGTTGATATATGGTGATAATTAAATTAAATATGAATGTCGAGCACAGTCTGAATACGGTTCCTAGGGGCCTATGGAAGACCAGAGGAAATAAATGTGCTGTGTGTATAAAAAATAATACAAAAATATATATGTACAAAATAAATGTATAAACACTAGTGCTGTCAAACGATTAACAATTTTTAACTAGTTAATCGCACTTCCCTGACCAAATTAATCGTGATTATTGGCGATTAAATGACTAAAGCTTGAAATAATGGATAATAAGGTGTAATATTTAAAATTAATGTAAACTCAACACTAAATATACACTAGTTTAAATCATTTAGTATAATTTTTGTTCAATTTGCAATATATTTTCTTAGTTTTTTAACCCTCCGTGGTCGAGTCACTCTTTATTCAAAATAAAACACACAAAAAAGTCAATTTTGGACTTACATATAACTAAAACTTGTTTAGTTTAGTTTGTTTACTCAGTTTTAACAAGTCCATTCAAGAACATTCAAAACACCCGGAGATGATGAGACAAGCAAGTGTCCGTCATTAAACACTTTCACCTGCTTCTATTTAGGGGCAAAGTAATCACTCTGAGCTTCTGATCATAATGAGTCGGACCTGGGTGACACTATTCATTGCATTTTCACCAAACCGAAAAAAAAAAACTGCAACTGTGAATAATGACGTTAAAAAAAATTAATTGCGTGCACTAACTAGTTCACTTTGACAGCCCTAATGAATACATATATTTACGTTATTACGACAAACAGGAAATAAATGTAACCTCTAGCTTTTCCTGTTCTCCAGCAAAGTGGTCTGTTGTAAAATTGAAGCAAAGTAGATACGAACAATCCACTTGCGCTCCTTTCATTGGCCACAAGGGGGCAGCATAATTCTAATTTTCCACGTTAGAGAAAAGCCGTTAGAGACTCGAGTTCACAGCCGGTCATACCTGGAGTTTGCTTGCTCTCCGTGTGCTTGCTTGGGTTTCCTGTTGGGCACTCGAAATCTAAAACTATTTTTTCTGCATATTTTTGGCCACAGGGGTCGTTATCATTGAGGCAGAAAACCCCTCAAAGGCAAAAGTTCTAAAAACAAAAAAAAAACACCCTCCGTCTCAGGAAGTGATGTAAGTGTCGAGGGTGACGTGTGAGTGTGAAGGTCAGTGTAGGTTCCTCTGACTCATGTGTGTAACTTACTATAATGACACAGCGGGGTGATATATATATATGTCATTATGAATATATGTCATTATGTAAAGTGTGTTTGTAAATATGTCTCGAGGTTTTAGCGTGTGTTATTGCTCTTGGCTGTTACAGTAGCTACACACTAACGTAAAGGACACGTTTAGCTTTGTTTTATTGACGTTTCACTTTATTGAGGTACTTTTTGTATCTTTTGAATTAGCGTGGCTGAATTATTTTGTTTCTCACTCCCTCTGTAATTCTCTCTCTCTCTCTCTCTTTCTCTCTCTCACTCACTCGGTAATTAACTCTCTTTCTCTCTCACTTGTTCTCTTTCTCACTCACTCACTCACTCACTCACTTACTCTCTCCCTCACTCACTCTGTAATTCTCTCTCTCTCTCTCTCACTCTTTCTCTATCACTCACTCACTCACTCACCCACCCACCCACTCACTCTCTCACTTACTCACTGTCTCACTCAGTAATTCTCTCTCTCTCTCTCCTACTCATTCACTCTCTCCCACGTCCTGTCTCTCTCACTCTCACTCACTCACTCAGTAATTCTCTCACTCACTCACTCACTTTCTCGCTCGCTCGATCACTCACACTCACTCTCATTAATTCACTCTTTCACTTTCTCACTTACTCACTCTCACTCACTCTCTCACTCGCTCAAATAATAAAATACCAACTGATATTTGTGAGAGAAGTAATTTTGTTCTACCTTTGTGTAATTTCTTTGGTGTAAGATGAGAAGTTTCACTTTCACTTGTTCCACACAGGGAACGCACCCTGTTAAGCAATTTTCTGACGTTATGTTTTTAAATTCATGAAGTTTTTTTGTGTGCTACTTGTCAATTTAATACGTATTTAATATTCTGATGAATTGTCAATATGATGTTAAAAGTTAGAAAAGTTGGAAAACACTAAAAGCCTTCCAAGTTCTTTTGCATGTGGAAAAAAAAAAACCAATGTGTTGAACTGAAGAAATGATGTTCTAACCTTCCGCACCGGAACGCCGGGAGACTCCCGAAGCTGCTGAGTCACAAACCCAAAGTGAAAATGATCTTTGATGACGTTCGTGTTCCTCGTCGGTCGAGCTGTTGTTTTCTGAGCAAAGGTCACGACTCTGTCAGCTTCTCCCAACTGTAAAACCCTGTGCTCAATCCAATTTAAATATTCAAATGTTCATGTGGTCACTGACATGTATAACAGTAATTATAAAGTCAATATAAATATAAAAAATATATAATTATGTATTTGAAAACCGTGTAGAATTAGGATAGAGCCTGAGAAACAACAATACGTCGATCTCAACACGGCCATGTGTCAAAACTACTGTAGTGCTGTCAAACAATTACTTTTTTTTAACTAGTTAATCGCACTTCCCTGACCAAATTAATCACGATTAATCGCGATTAAATGACTGAAGCTTGTAATATTGGATATTGAGGTGTAATATGTAAATTAATGTAAACTCAACACTAAATAAACACTAGTTTAAATACTGCAATATAATTTAGTATAATTTTTGTTCAATTTGCAATGTATTGTCTTTGTTTTTTAACTCTCTGAGGTCGAGTTGCACTTTTTTCTAGATAAAACAGAAAAAAAGTCAATTTTGGTCTTACATATAAGTGTTATACATCAATTGAAAGTTTGAAGTACTTATATTTTTAGGTTACACTCTTAATAAAAACAGGACGTTTTGTTTTTTGTAATAATAATAATAATAATAATAATAATAAAACTAAAGCGTGAATCGTGTTTTGCCTTCTCTTTGTCAGATGAAAATGAACTGTAGCTTAATAAACACTTCA
The DNA here is from genome assembly GCA_017309775.1 of Paedocypris sp. Pulau Singkep. Lineage (NCBI taxonomy): Eukaryota > Metazoa > Chordata > Actinopteri > Cypriniformes > Paedocypris > Paedocypris sp. Pulau Singkep. The sequence continues at coordinate 328,321 of MU204395.1, read as the reverse complement.
TCACTCTAACATGAAACACGTGTGTCTACATAAAGCTTAGAATGTGTGTTTTTATAAATAAGTGTAAGTAAATACAGTGTTGTCTGTTTATCTAATCACTATGAATCTAAATCTTCGGCTTTTGGAACAGAGCAAGTTATTTGCATATTCAATCAATATATTGAAAAGTAACTGTGTCTGTGTTGCTTGATGAGAGGGAAAAAGTAGGTCAGTGTCACTCAAACACTTCTTGCCTAAGTGATAACACCTGAACTCAACGACTGTGAGCTGCTGATCTTAATGAGCCGCACCTGGAGACAGCGCACGGCTCTCTTGGTTCTATTCATGGCACGTTGCCAAACCGAAATTAAAACAAAATGCAACTGTGATTATTGGCGTTAAAAATATTTGACACGATTAAGCACTTAAAATGAATCATGTGCGTTAACGCGTTAACTTTGACAGCCCTATTCAAAACACAACTTCATCGTTTCAGTCTAGACAAAAAATGCCCAATAATAAAGCATCTCAGGACTGAGAAACCACGCACATGTAACACACTTAAGAGTGGAAACTCGACTCGTGCCGTGAATTATTTTTCGTGTATATACATGTAAAAAAACGTGATATTTTAGACAGAAGACAAAAATGTGGGTGTAATTTCCACAAACATACAAATCTGTGTGTCTGTACAAGTGCGTAAAGAGCGTGTAAAGTGTGTGTGGTGTTCTGCCGTCATAATCACACACACATCACGCTTCATTGGTAACGACACCATCGGTAGTTTTCCAGGAAATACTTCTGCACATCCTGGCATGTGGTTTCACGAATTTCCACAAGAGGAAGTGCTGGGTTTCCCTGCCTCGCCTGAATACGTTACGCAGAAACCTCTCAAAAAAAACACACATTTCTGCTCCTGGTGTGTGTGTGTGTGTGTGTGTGTGTGTGTGTGAGTGTGTAAGTGTGTGTGTGTGTGTGTGTGTGAGTGTGTGTGTTTTTAATAGTCACTTGTGTATTTAGTGACATGTCGACATCGGGCTGGGAGAGTTTTTTGCGCAATTCATTGAACATTTGAACACGATTGCGATTAATGAACGATTATTTTGTCTGTTTATGTTTTTCTGCTCGTTTAAACACGTTTTTACTATAAATATGGTTCCTATTACAAGTGAGTGATTCGTGAATAAAGATTTGAAAAATTCAATCGAAAAACACAATTATCAATGACGCAAGTAACAATGTTTCCAGCCGAACAGAAAAGCTACAGTTTTGCCGTGTCACCGTCTGAAACGTTTTCCCGCGGCGTCGAAACTAGACGTTGTTTGTTCTGTTTTATCTCCCAAAGCCCAAATTTGTCAAAATTTTTTTTGTTTTTAGTTGCACATTTTTTTTTTTTTAGTTGTGCGCTATCCATAAGTCATGTGACTCTTGCGATCTTAAAGGGAAATAATTGAAATATTCGCCCGGGAAAAATGTGAACGATGATACGCTCTGAATTTCGATTCATTTTCGATTCACCGCCCTAGTTTGACACGACTAGTCGACATCACACGGTTTCACTTTACAAATACAAACTAAGACTCTAAAAGTTTCAAACATCTTTTATGCGAAAATCAATAAATTAACACGACGGACTTGACAGTTTTTCCGTCTACCGTTCTGGCGTGAAGTGTCTTCACAACTACGTCCATTTTTTAGTCACGTATTTGCTCTGTTAGTGTATCCTCTCAGTGTCTTCAGAAGCATTCCAGATGTTTGCACACCGTCTAGACTAGAAGAATCTCCAGACTCCAGGAAGTAGTTCCCACCGATTAAATCCCAGCAGACGAGGGATAGAGGTCTTCCAGCTGTGGAACCTTAAACATCTGAGGTGATTCCAGCAGCTTCTGGGCTTCGCACCACACGCAGCTCTGGAGGTCCGAGCACACGCAGGTCACGTGACCCGAGCAGGGCGTGGCAGGGAGAGCGGACGGACTCTGACTGCGGTATCCGTCCCCGACCACGATCTCACAGAGACGCTTGCTGTTCCTGGATAGAGCGTCCTGGAGGTCTCGTCCTCCACCCCTCTCCTGACTACCCACGAGGAGAAGGTCGTCCACGCCACTGTGACCATCATCAGTTCCGGTCAGGCTTCCACAGCCGCTGTCGTCCTCTCCTGGATCTTCTGAACCTCCTGGATCTCCTGGACCTCCTGGATCTTCTGGATCTCCTGAACCTCCTGGATCTTCTGGATGTACTGGACCTTCTGGATCTGTCCTTGGGCTGGTCAGGTTCCTCACATCTTTCTCTTCGTGCTCCAGGTCTGTTTTCTCCACACAGGCGTGTCTGCTGCTGGTGAACTTCCACCCGCTCTCGATGACCACCTCAACCGGCTCCAGCGTGGAATCCAGAGGACGCCATGGATGCACTTTTGAGTTCTGTTGGTGGAACCAGTGAGTTAATACACGACTTTATGAAGATGACAAAGTAAAGGTGACAATGAGCAGTAGCACAAGGAGCCGATTCGGGCGCTAGTCTTCACCAGGGGTGTGAGAAGAACCCGTCAGCCTTACTTGAGTAAAAGTATCGATACTCAGTGTAAAAACTACTTCATTACAAGTAACAAGTCACCAGCTTAAAAGAGACTTGAGTCAAAGTAGCAAAGTATCCCATTTTAAAAGAACTTGAGTATTTTACTCATACTGAATTTAGGCAAAAAAGCTCACCAAAAATATGAAAAACAACAACAAAAATGAGGGTTTTTTTCTAGCACAGGAACAAAATCTAACACCTCAATGTTTCAAAAGTGGTGCAACAGAATAAATGACAAAAAGTCAGTCTCAAATGAAAAAAAATATGAGGTTTATTTTCAGGAACAGAATTTAACGACTCAATGTTTCAAAAGCTTCAACAAAATAAAGAAAAAGAACAAAAGGTCAGTCTCAAATCAAACTCAAACTATCACCTCGTTCGCCGAAGAAATGAACTGCGGTATAAATGAATGCCGACTTGTCGCGCACAATCACAATGTAACGAGTAACTGTAAGTGTCCATTCAAATGTAGTGGAGTGAAAAGTACTGCTACTCAATCACAAATGTAGTTTTTATACTCTGTGCAAGTACGAAGTAATCAAAAACATACTTAAGTAACAGAGTACATTTACTCAAGTACCTTACACCCCTGGTTTTCAATGAGAGAAAGGCGATGTTTTCGCATCTGCAAAGTCTAGGGTTCGATATTTAGAGGTGAGGAAAAGTACAAATACCTTACTGGGGAAAAACGACTCCATTACAAGTCACCAACTCCAAGAAGACTTGAGTACAAGTCAAAAAGTGACCCATTTTTTTAAAAAAGCTTTTTTTTTTTTTGAAAAATTATAAAAGTGTATGTTAAATGTAGTGGAGTAAAGATACATATACTCAATCACTAATGTAGTCAAGTAGAAAGGAAAAGCTACTTATAGTTTTGATGCTCAGCACAAGTACAAAGTAGCCCAAAATACTCAAGTAAAGTAACATTTACTCAAGTACTTTCCACCACCAGTTTTACGCACACCAAGTTGTGATGAAATAGCTCTTCACAAAGTAACAAAGTCCATGTACTCAAGTACTTTACACCCCTGCTGTGTGTTATTTTGAACGAAGCCACGAGTGTTTATCACTATTATCGTTGGGATTTGTGTTGTTGAAATATATGACTGTATGAAACTAAAAGCTGGTATCATGAACATAACAACTGATGGATGTGTAATGTGGAAAAATCCCCAGCGTGTGTGTGTGTGTGTGTGTGTGTGTGTTTTCCTAGAAAGGGGAACTGACACTTCTGACTGAGATCTGACTGACATTTGTCAGAATTTTATTCCTTTTTTTCCTACAAGACCCTGAAACCAGAACTAATTGAAACCAAAACTTCAGTCGTCTAATTTAGTCGCTTTATCGTTGCCTGGATCAGAGACGACGTTTGATCCGAGTGTAAAATCCTCTACAAATCAAATTACAAACACCGAACCAAAGACTTTGTGAAGTTACACAGAGGATTTATTTTCTCTAATTGGGAAATTAGTTTAACTTATATTTTTAACTTTTTTTGTTCGATTGATGGTGTGTTTTTTTCGCGTAGTCATTTAGCAATCTTAGACGTCCCTAAACAAATCCATAACCCTAATATTGTTTGCTTATTTGGTACCAAATTCTGCTTAATAGGACCAAACAATGATGTATATGGGGCTATATGATGTTTGAGACGTATATGCGACAGTTAAAACTGTGAAAAGCGTTTGAACGATGAGCTTTTATCGGTTTTACTGTATGTTTGTGTGTCGAACAGTACAAGTCATAGTGCCAGTTTCATATTAGGCATTGTACGGCTCATATTTTACCGTTTTGCTTCTATTTCTTTTATATTTTGCAAATATATATGTTCCATTTTTGTGTGTTTTTAATCAGTTTTATTTTTTCATGAATTTTTTTTTGATTAAGAGGGAAACAAAGACCATCTAATTGGTCATTTGATACATTTTTTTTAGCAGTTTTACGGTATGTTTGTGCGTTGAACAATAAGTCACAGTGCCATTTTATATTAGGCAGTGTACGGCTCATATTTTACTTACACTACATATATTTTACATATTTTAGTCATTTTGCTTCCATTTTTTTTTATATTTTGTAAATATGCATGTTACATTTTTGTGTGTTTTTATTCCTAGTATTTTTTGAAACAGTCAGGCCACATCTAAATCCTCGTTTGTCATGTACATCCTCGCATTCTGATTCTGATTGGTTCAGATTCAGACCAGGATCCCGTCCCTATTAACAGGAGTCTTCTTACCCTAGTAAGTGCTAGTTTGTGCTTTGTGAGGGAAATTAGCAATATTAATAGTCCCAAAACAAAACCGAATATTGTTTGCTTATTTGGTACAAAATTCTGCTCAATAGAACCAAACAAGATGATACATTTTACTATAGTCTTCTTACCCTAGTAACTTTCTAATAAAACTCACCAGGACCGTGGGCATTTTGTGCGGAGACTTCAGGAAGCAGCAGAAGGCCAACGCCAGGAGCGAGACGATTCCCACGAGCGGCGGGAAGACGAATCGACTCAGCACTGAAACAGAAAAGCGTCGTGTGTCATCGCACTAACGAAACCGTAGGGAAATATTCACTAGGATCCGCACGAATGATCCACTGACACGACAAAGTACAACCGGGATGATTAGGACAGATTACTCATTAATTATTACAAATCAATTACCGTGTGTACGCAAATATAAGCACCCCTACTTTTCAGGCACAAAAAAAATTCTGCTTTATTTATGGTAATATTCTCTTAAAAATACAAATTTTTTCCACATTTAACAAACCTAACTTGTGACTCATAACGATATCATTTTGACATTGTTTTACCAGAATGATAGATAACAAAAAGTCGATTCTAGTGGTCAGGACTTCATTTCCCAAGATCCTTTGCACCAGTCCGCGCATTCACAAAGCAGAAGGATTATTATCCCCTGTTTGGCAGACACAGCGTTTTGATTGTGTATGTTACTCGGATATTTTTTTATTTCTTGCTCGTGTTCTTCATTTTCCACTGTTTTGACTCATTTTAGAATGTTTCTGCGACACATTGGACTCGTTTGTTAGCGCTAAGCTAAGCTAACCTGTCGTGGTTTTTAGTCTCTGTTAAAATTGCTGTTGTCATTTGTTGTAATATAAAGTATTGTACTGTATTTAGTTTAATTTTACTTCTTCCAGTGTTATTTTGTCTCTGTGTAGTGTCGTGGCGTGTCTAATGTTTCTTTATTTCTCTTACTGAGCTAATAAAAGCTTTTATTGTTCTTTTTATTGTTGTAATTGTACACAAAATCTGAACAATTACCTGTAAAGCGGAAATAATGGGGGCTGATATTCACGCACATATTTGAAATCGGCAATTACAAGCAGCCCGCAGGATTTTGAGCGTCGGAAAATCCAAAATATTCACATAAATACGTTACTGGTTTTTAAGGAACAAAGTAAGGAAATGAAGCAAATGTTATATTAAACTCCATGGATCAGACCAGCACCTGGCCACAGGTCTCTGTAGTGAAGGCATTGTTGACTCGAGGTGTTTCTCAGATCATCTGATGTCACTTCCACAGTGACGCGGACACAGTATTCCCTCCAAAACCATATCGAGCCGAACTCAATCTCATCCTCCTCATCATCGACGGTCTTGGTTACAGCCTTTAACACGCCAAAAGGAGGATTATTAGTACGGTAAAAAAACAATACTTGGCAAGCAGAAAACAAGAAATGTACTGTACTTTTATTAATATATTTAAATAAATATATAAATTACATTAGATATATAACATATATCATATTATAATATTTTGTAATTATTTATATTGGTTATTCAGTGTGTATATTTAACCGTTATCACATCTTTCTTTTTGCACCAATCGAAATGGCAATACTGGTTTCATTGTAACCCTGTGATACAATGACAATCAAGGCATTCCATTCTTTTATAGTCTATTCATTTCTAATTTATTTCTATTCTATTCACTTCTATTTTATGCTACTAATTTCTATTCTTGTATATTCTATTCTATTATTCTATATGTTGTTCATTTCTTTTCTATTCTTTTCTATTATTTTATAATCTATTTTATTATATTATATTGATTTCTATTCTATTCTTTTATATTCTATTCATTTCTATTCTATTCTTCTATATTCTATTCATTTTATTCAATTCTATTCTAAATTCTATTCATTTCTATTCTACTCTTTTCTTTTATACTCTATTCTATTATTTTATACTCTATTCTATTCTTCTATATTCTATTCATTTCTTTTATATTCTATTCTATTTTTTCTATTCTATTCATTTCTATTCTATTCTTCTATATTCTATTCATTTTTATTCTATTCTATTCTTTTAAATTACATTCTATTCTATATTCCATTCATTTGTATTCTACTCTTTTATTTTATATTCTATTCTATTCTTTTATATTCTAGTCTATTCTTTTTCTATTCTATTCTATTCTATTCATTTCTATTCTATTCTGTGGAACTGAACAGAGGTTAAACATTAAGACCCACCTGGCTCTCCTGTCCTCTGGGATACAGCGTGGCAGAGTAAAGCGTTCCGTAGGGAAAAAGCTCTTCAAGAAGATATTTCCTGACAATCTTCACTTTAATCGCTCCGCTGCCGGGAAACACGAGGAACTCTGGAGCCTTCAGCTTAGCTAACGCAAAGAAAATCACTCTTACCTTTAACATCTGAATCAAACGTCAGTGAAACATCTCGCTGAATTCCAACATGTATGATCGCACTTACTGCTGGACAGACGAATTCTTTTTCCCTTCGACCAGATGAAGCTGTGGTTTCCGTCAAACACACCGACCCTGATGTTCGGCTCGGGCACGTCCAGACCATTCGCAAGTTGACATCGGGTTTCTCGGGTCATGTTACACTGCGGCACTACCTCCCACGGAGAACCTTCACGTCTGTGAAACACACAAGCGTATAGGAGTGAATAACACGACGCTGGATGAAGGTGAGTATGGATGGATCGGCCTACACTCTCTGCTGCACTTGATAACGGGACGAGTCGGACGCTTTCCCGTCGGTCAGATTCCACCGCACCGTCACGTCTCCGTCCCAGATGTCAAACTCCACATCTATTCCTGCATCTATTCCTGGAAAAAAAATGATCTATTATATGGATCACTACTAACAATATTAACAGATAAAGTTCACATATTTACAGCTTACATTTTGTACAGTTTTTCAAATTGGCATCAGGCAGTGAGAGGATAGACATACAGAAAGATAGATAGATAGATAGATAGATAGATAGATAGATAGATAGATAGATAGATAGATAGATAGATAGATAGATAGATAGATAGATAGATAGATAGATAGATAGATAGATAGATAGATAGATAGATAGA
>MU204395.1:297690-311358 GCA_017309775.1 Paedocypris sp. Pulau Singkep | reverse complement strand
GATACAGAACAATCAGAACACGCACAAACCGACTGAGGAACAGTTTCTTCTCCTGGGCTATAGCCTGTGCCACGCCCTTCCCTACATAACGTACACAGTTATTTAGATAGCATGTTTGCACTCTGCCATTTGCACAATGTTTATACTGTACATTACATGTATATCGATCCCACAACTGCCTGTATTTATATTTTATATTTATAAATTTTATTTTTTATTTTGGTTTGTTTATTTTTCCTTTACATTTCTTTATTATTGTGTTTATTATATTGCATGCTGGTTTTCAATTTGTTTTTATTGTTGCTGGATCCGGGGAGCAACCGAAAGAAATAAAAGCCTCTTACTCTTACTCTTACTCTTAGTCTTAGTCTTACTCTTACTCTTGATGTGAATTATCACTGATGTCGCTTGTCTTCTCAATCAAGCACGTCCTACCAACTGGACATTTACGGTAACTACGTCTGCTCCTGGTGTGCAGTATCAGTCTTCTACGCATTGAGAGAGTTAAAACTGTGAAAAGCGCCTTACAAATGCTCAGAACGTCTACAACACAAGATGCTTCCTGCTGTTGATCAGGCTCTTTACTGATGCCCACAGCGTCAAGACGTCAAGACGAGTGAAAGTGGAAGCACTAATGGTGGAGCTGAACTCTCTGGGGAGATGAAACGCTCTACATTTAATCTCGAGAAGCTCTAGGTTAGTGGAGCGAGGTGTGTCAACCAGTGATGTGCAGTCAGGCGAGACCGACTGTTGAATTCTCACGTTTGCTGTCCTAACACAGTGGAACATCACTACTGATGTGCAATCCTGTCATGCTTTTTGTAATAGTACTAGGGCTGTCAAAGTTAACTAGTTAACGCATGCGATTCATTTTAAGTGCTTAATTGAGTAAATTTTTTTAACGCCATTAATCAAAGTTGCAGTTTTTTTTACTTTCGGTTTGGTGAAAATGCAATGACTAGAGCCAGAGAGGCGCGCTAGTGTCACACAGGTGTGGCTCATTATGATCAGAAGCTCAGAGTCTCAGGTGAAAGTGTTTAATGACAGACACTTGCTTGTCTCATCGATCTCCAGGTGTTTTGAATGTTCTTGTTAAAACTGAGACTCGACCTTATTTAGACGCTTCAACTGCAATATGCAACTTGTTCGTCAAATCTCTGTTCAACAAGCCGCCACTGTAGATTCATAGGGATTAGATAAAGACAATACTGTATTTACTTACACTTTAATTTAAAAACAGACATTCTAAGTTTTATGTCATCTTTTTATGTACATTCTAAGACATGTTTCATGTTAGAGTGATTGAGTATTTATTAAGTTATTTTGTTTTCAGCTGACAAAAAGAAGGCAAAACGTGCTTCAAGTTTTAGTTTTATTTATTTTTACAAAAAACACAATGTCCTGTTTTTATTAAGAGTGTAACCTGAAAAATGGACACTTCAAACTTTCAATTGTTGTATAACACTTATATGTAAGTCCAAAATTGACTTTTTTCGTGTGTTTTATTTTGAATAAAGAGTGACTCGACCTCGGAGGGTTGCAAATTGATCAAAAATTATACTAAATGATTTTAACTAGATTATATTTAGTGTTGAGTTGACATTAATTTACATATTACACCTTATTATCCATTATTTCAAGCTTTAGTCATTTAATTGGCATTAATCGCGATTAATTTGGTCAGGGAAGTGCGATTAACTAGTTAAACATTTGTAATCGTTTGCCAGCACTAGATAGTACACGATTCTGCCAGTGCGGATTCTACCAGCTTATGAGGGATTGATCCACAGGGGTGGATCTGGTCCAGCCAGAGATCAATTAGGATCAAACTGGGATCCATTAGGTTACTACTCCAGTGTGTTCTAGGCATCCTGATACTTCCTCCTCCTGTGCTGAGGTGTTTGTGTAGCTGTTCCTCAGAAGGAATTCAGTCAGACACTGGGGACACAATCTTAAGGAAGATCTTGAGATCATTCCAAACTGCTCGATGTTCCTCGCATTCCCTTCCTTTGGGAACCAGATACTTACACTGGCCTGTGATTCTTCTCCATCAGATCACCTCATGGCTCTTCCAGTCGCACCAGGAGTCTTGGGCACTTGTTGTAGACCTGAAGCCAGGAGCTGAACCAGATCTTGCTGACGTCACTGCTTCTTTTTCAGAGTGAGCTCAGAAGAATAGAACAATACCTACACACGTTTCACAATATTGACATGACACACAATGTAAAATCTCGACACTAGATTGTTCCCACAACACGGAGGCTTTAATACAGGCGTGGATGATAAGCTGGAGGTCATGCCATCTTCTTCTTCTAAAAACTAATATTGTAGATGCCCAATAAGTTAGCCTGGGTAATTCACAATTGCAGAATGTCCAGATACGTATTTCACAGAATAAGTTCTCAGGAGACTGAAATTGCTGTTATAAAACGAGGAACCTTGCCCTCTTTTGTATTAAAATAACACCATAAGAAGGGATTTTTGTATCTTTCCATTGTGAAAAAGTCTGTACTTTCCTTGTAGTGTCGTTCCCTATTTGTTTCCTTTTTAATATCAATATCAATATAAGGGTAAATTTCCTTGTACTTACCAAATCCATTCCCCACCATCATGGACTTTTTACTCTTAGTCACTTCAATAATATTTAGCCAGGTTTTTCAATTGTGTATTAACATTAAAATTAGACTATGCAGGAAAATCTTGTGTAGTTAAATTGCTAAATAAAAGCACGAAAAATAGTGAACCGAGCAGGATATTATGAATCAACAAATCAATTGTTCTTTGGAAACAACTAAAACCACAGTAAAAGACATTGTGTATATATATTAAAATATTAGAGTTTCATATACAGAGTCAAAAATAATTTAGTTCCATAAAGTATAGAAGAGTTTTCTTTTTTAAGTTAAGAATTGGTCAATATAACTTAAGAGGGTTGTACTTTTTCGAACATGTTAAAGTGGGAACAAATGTAAAAACGAGATTTGTTACAGTTGTTGATGTAAAATCATGGAATGTGATGAATTTAAAATATGTACTTATTTTCTAAAATTTAATTACAAAAAAATGAAATATTTATTAATTAACCATTTGGGTATGTTTATCAAACTTTCATTTCGCTGGCTTAACGCATTGAGGGTTTGATCACACTAAACTCACTAACTTATTTCAAAGATTAACTTTTGGACTTTTGGTCAAACCTTTTTCAGCATCAGGTTGTTCACTAAGTTCCATACTAAGCTATCTGTGCAATATACACTTCCCCATTGTTTGGTGTCGTCATTTAAACAGTTCAATGCGTAAAACCTTTTTTTGAACGCCACTTCTGTTCGAGCGCCACCTAGTGGAGAGTATTGAAAATCACCACGTGTAATTAATTTTAATAGTAATAATTGATCGTCACGCTTTATTTTCTTCTTGTAAAATTTGTAACGATCTCCTACAGGACGTGGGGGGAATAAATGTGTTTATTAACTCTTCTGCACGCGTTAATATGTGTAACTAAGCTTCTCATTTGTCTAGTCCTGTGTTTTTCGAAACTCTGCTGGTTTTTCTTTCTAAGGAATATGGAGATTTTAAATTGGTCACTGAGCGTTTTACGAAATTTACATTTTTCCGTTTATAATTATATATTATAATTCGTTTTGTAAAGGGAGCTACCACTCAAACTGTCATTACATTACATTAATTATGATTAATTAAGAATCTTATTACATTTGATCACATGTTTTAAAGGTATAATGTTGAATAATAAGTTGAAGACCTAAAATACTGAATCTATTCTCTGTAGCAATGACCAGAATAAGGTACATTTAACACTTAATGTACTTTAGATTAGAAAGGAGTAATTTAATTTAATTTAGTTTTAATTTAATTTATGACAAGCACTTTGTTTTGAGCTGCGTTGATTTGTGTGTTTTAAAAAGCACATCGTGTTGAAAACAACTTTGCGTTGGTCTCGGACTAAGAAAAGCGCTATATAAATAAACTTGAACTTGAAAAAAAAAACATTCTGTGTTCTGGTTTAAACAGACGTTTTCAGGTTGTAATTGTGTTACGGGCTGACATGGGCATTAACGAATTAATTTTGAATTACTAAATAGAATTAATTTTGAATGCTTGTCACACATTTTGAGTTGGAGGTTATTGTGAATCCGCTGAAGAGATGACGAATAAACCAGCCAATCAAAAACAGAAAGACGAAACGGGCGAGAATACAATTACCAGGAGACAATTGTGAACGAAAAAACAACCAACACTTGGTAACATGATCTACACTGGCGGTGACTCATGCCAGTGGAGAGACTTTTATTTTGAACATTTTCCAAAAAAGGGTTCTTTTGGATTTCACCCTGAGCTTTGGTTTGTGTACTTTCAGTCACTTTCTGGTTTGGTTCCTTGTCGTTAATCATCAGTTTCAGCTGTTTTGGTTTGTTCTGATTGATTGTTTGATTGCTTGAGTATTGATTTATTTCTTTTAAGTGGGGTCACCTGTTTTCTGGATTGCGTTTGATTCAAACGGTCCTGAACAGGAAGTGTGGGCGGGGCCTACCGCAAGAGCGCCCTCTGCTGGACACACAACCTTACAATTATTGAAAATGTAGACTATATTTCCCCACGTTATTTCAGCCGAAACTATAAAGTCTTTCAACATCTTGTGGATTTAAAAAAACACTGAACAGTTGTGAGGAATTATTACCCAATTATATGTTAATATCAATATTAGTAAGATAATGTTGAGAGAACGTTAAATATCATTAACGTAAAAACGTAAAAAAAACATTTCTAAAATGCCTTTGTGCACTGTTGCAAAATACATTTTGAGTGTGAACTTTTACCCAAGCTTTTACATTTTTGAGGTTTTACATGTGTGCTTTTGTAAAAAAAATTTAAAAAGTCAAAATAAAGTGGACTAGATACTGAAAGGAAACTCGATTCTTGAGAAGTTTCTTCTTCTCGCTTTCATGTGCAAATGAAGAGCCATCGAAACTCTCCGTGTCTATAGTTCTATATCTGTAGTGTATGTGGCAAGCAAAATTTGAATTTGAATTTAGATCAGTGTGAGCGCAGAAAGTATTTAAATGATATTGTGTTGTGTACACAGACGTTTTGATGAGTCAGATTGTACTTTATTTGGAACGTTAAACTGCACGTTTAATATACGGTAGTTACAACAGAACAACTGAACTTTTCTTAAATCATTTTAGAAAAATAGGATGAAAAATAAAACACAACCCTAACCCTAATTTACAGCAGTTTTAGTTATAAGTTGCAGGTTTTTTTGTTTTAAGTAGTTTACTTTTAAGTGCTTTAACAGACACACACACACACGTGAATACATATGAAAAGTACACACTCATAATTATATACATACACACTCAGAGACAATCACACACGCACACGTACTTGTGTACATACACAGAGACACATATTCATACATACAAACACATATACGTGTGTGTGTATATATATATATATATATATATATATATATATATATATATATATACACAAACACACACACACACTGTACGTACATATATACTGTTTATTGAATTGAAAGCCGTTATTGTCCCACGGCGGGGAAATTGCAACTGCGAAAATTAATCGAGTACATTTTTTTTTTAACGCCATTAATCACAGTTGCAGTTTTTTTCACTTTGGGTTTGGTGAAAATGCAATGACTAGAGCCAGAGAGCCGCGCTAGTGTCACCCAGGTGCGGCTCATTATGATCAGAAGCTCAGAGTGATTGATAGCAGCAGGTGAAAGTGTTTAATGACAGACACTTGCTCGTCTCATCATCTCCAGGTGTTTTGAATGTTCTTGTTAAAACTGAGACTCATTTAGGCGCTTCAACTGCAAATACGTAACTTGTTCGTCAAATCTCTGTTCAACAAGCCGCCACTGTAGATTCATAGGGATTAGATAAAGACAATACTGTATTTACTTACACTTGTATTTAAAAACACACATTCTAAGCTTCTTATGTCAATGCTTTATGTATATTCTAAGACATATGTTTCATGTTTGAGTGATGAGTATTTATTAAGTTATTTTGTTTTCAGCTGACAAAAAGAAGGCAAAACGTGCTTCAAGTTTTAGTTTTATTATTATTTATTTATTTTTTTACAAAAAACACAATGTCCTGTTTTTATAGTTTAACTTTTAATTTTAGTTTAACCTAAAAAGTGGGCACTTCAAACTCGGAGGGTTAAAAAACTAAGAAGATATATTGCAAATTGAACAAAAATTATGCAAAATTATATTGCAGTATTTAAACTAGTGTATATTAAGTGTGGAGTTTACAATTTACACATTACACCTTAAAATCGCTATTAATTGCGATTAATTTGGTCAGGGAAGTGCGATTAACTAGTTAAAGTATTTTAATCGTTTGACAGCACTAATATATATATATATATATATATATATATATATATATATATATATATATACACGCGCGCACGCATACACACACACACACACACACACATACTCGTCTGACTGTGCAAATTCTCATGCATTGAGAAACAATGAACACAATGCTAAACGTTAACGGTTGTTTTGCCAGGCGATTGGCCGCTGGTTTTAATCGCCGCGTCATCTTCTCAGACTCATTAGCGACTCTATTTTGAGCGGCTGGTTGTTGTGAGAGTTAAAGTGACGCGGGTTTCGTTCTGTAGCTCCAGGCTGGTGGAACTGGTCCGGCGAGAACATACGATGCCACACGGACATTCCAGATAGTAAATGAATAAAGGAACAGGGGCGTCCTGGAGAAGGTTCGGTCTGGTGGAGACGCGGGAGACGCCGACTTCTCTGCGATTAGTTGGATCGAGACACAATCGTCACTTCTGTTTTTCCAAATGGCCGACGAAGACGCAGTAAGAACCGAACTAACTCTTTGCGACTTTGTGTCACGTTTGAATTGTCGGGTAAAAGCGGCAAAATGCGAAGTGTGCTCTAGTGAGGTGTAATTACACGGTAATGTCCTTCAGAACTATTGGAGTGTGTTCTAAACTAAGCGGATCGAGACTGTTCTAAAGATTTGTACGACTGCTTGATGATGCACGTATGGCGTTGATGTTTCGTTGACTTTTTCTAAACGTCAAGTTTATTTATATGGAGCTTTTCTTCACAGATCAACGCAAAGTCGCAATGCGGAATTAGGGAGAAATTGTCTTTAAAGAAGAAAAATGTCCATCTGTGTTAGAAAAACGTCAATTTTTGCTTCGTCACTTGCTGATGATTTAAATGAAATGTAAATTCTCTGCGCGTGCGAACCGTATGTTAAGCTAATGTTTTTCGTCTTTAACTAGACATTTGATCTCAGGGTTTGACAAAGAGCATTTTTGCCCAAGACTTCCATTTACAGATTAAACAGTTCTGGTTTTGGAATTTGAGTGTAATTACATGTTAGAGCCTTTTAAAAAAACATTCTGAAACCCTGTCATTATTAGTCGCAAAAAAGGTTTTGAGTCACGAAACGATTTGGGGAAAAGCGATTACAAAATGTATGTAAATTCATATTTCTAATAACAGTGAATAGTGATATAAATCAATAAATTGTTTGCTGAGGATCTCAAGAAGAAAAAAAACACAAGGAAACGGCGTGAGAACAAGGAAAAGAAACGAGAGACGACATTAAAGTATTCCAGAGTATTTACACAACGGAATGTAATAGCTGAATGCGGAATTATAACCGTAAGTGTCGTCACTGTCAACAGGAAACGTACGGATCATTTCACGTTTAAAAAAAAAGTGGTGTTTTCCTCACGAACATGACAAATTTGCTGATTCATGTATGATATGTAGATTTTACAACACCAGAAGACTGGTGTTTTTGAACTGTTATTACACATGTCATTATAATATGTTTGAACAGTTATTACACTGTTGTTATTACACTGTTGAACTGTTATTACACATGTCATTTTAATCTGTTTGAACAGTTATTACACTATTGTTTTTAGACCGTTGAACAGTTATTACACTGTTATCACACTATTGAACAGTTATTACACTGTTTTGACACTTTTGTTATTACACTATTGAACTGTTATTACACATGTCATTTTAATCTGTTTGAACAGTTATTACACTATTGTTTTTAGACCGTTGAACAGTTATTACACTGTTATTACACTATTGTTATTACACTATTGAACAGTTATTACACTGTTTTTACACTTTTGTTATTACACTATTGAACAGTTTTTACACATGTCATTATAATATGTTTAAACAGTTATTACACTGTTATTACATTATTGTTTTGCACTATTGAACAGTTATTACACATGTCATTGTAGTCTGAACAGTTTTTACACGTCATTATAATATGTCTGAATAGTATTACACTGTTAATACAATATTGTTATTACACTATTGAACAGTTATTACACATGTCATTATAATCCGTTTGAACAGTTATTACACTGTTTTTACACTATTGAACAGTTGTTACACATGTCATTATAACATGTTTAAACTGTTATTACACTGTTATTACACTATTGTTATTACACTATTGAACATTTTTTACCCATGTCATTATAATTCTTTTTTACACAGTTACTACACTGTTATTACACTATTGTTATTACACTATTGAGCGGTTGTTACTCATGTTATTATAATCTGTTAGAACAGTTATTACACCATTGAACAGTTATTACATGTCATTATTGTTTCATGCCTTTTTTTCCCCTCGTTTCTTTTTTTCAAATAGTCTATCAATGTCAATTTCAAAGAAAGTTTCTAAAACAAACAAATTAAATCTTATTGTAGAAAACTCAATTTTCTTGTTTTCGATTTTTTGGAGTGTATTAAAACGTCAAAGGCATTCTTTGCTTCACGCTCAAGGTTAAGCCTGAAAGGCAAACTGCAAAATCAAGTGTGTCAACATAGTTGTCATATCAACATATTTAAGCTCTCTGAAGCCAGTGTGTGTGTGTGTGTGTGTGTGTTTGTGCAGGTGTGTGAAGAGTAGCGGACAGTCATACTTGAGTAAAAGTACAGATACTTACTGTAAAAATTACTCCATTACAAGTAACAAGTCACCAATTTAAAAAAGACTTGAGTCAAAGTAGCAAAGTATCCCATTTTAAAAGAACTTAAGTATTAAGAAGCTTTTTTTTCGTACTCAATATAGGCCCAAAAAAAAAAGAAATGTGAAAACAAACTATTTTTTTTCTAATACAGAAACACAATTTAACCTCAAAATTTTTTAGAACAAAGTAGATAAAAAGAACAAAAAGTCTTACATTTGCAAGTAGATATAAAATAAAATTCTGATTAGTAAATTGTAAATCATATGTATTATATAAAGTTATATGTTATGTAATAACATTTGTAAAACACATTCTTCCTCTTCTGAGTATTCAAGGTCTAGTCTGAGTTGCTTCTCAAGTGAAAAGTACTGCTACTCAATCACAAATGCAGTGGAGTAGAGAGTAAAAGTTGCTTATATTTTTGATACTCAGTACAAGTACGAAGTAGCCAAAAACATACTTAAGTAAAGTAACGAAGTACATTTACTCCGGTACCCTACACCCCTGTGTGTGTGTGTGTGTGTGTGTGTGTGTTACTGAGTTGTGTTGTTATTTTCAGAAGGACCCTCCTCCTCCCTACTACTCGGTGGCTGGTGACCCGCAGCAGATGCCCATGTCTTATGAGGAAGTGGTGTATGATAACGGATTCGCCCTTTCACGCAAAAACGTCCCGTACTACATCTCCAGAGACCCGACACAGGTCGCGGCCGTCATCGTCACGCAGCAGACGCTCGGTGAGTCTCCACCAATCACAGACAGCCCAGCGAATTATTACAGTTGTTTATTTATTTTTTTTAAATAAAATGATTTATTTTTGCTGGTTGGTTTTGTGTTCAGTTTGTTGGACACCGATCCAAAGTGTTTATCCTATTTTCAGGCCTAGGAATGAGATTCGCTCTGTCTCCCGTTGACCCAGAAATGAATGAAGGGCTCTAAAAACGACTGAATTTTATTTGGAATTTAGAGATAGATGAAGAAATGTTGTTACGTTTTTACTGCCTCTGTTACAACGTCACCTTTGTTATTTAAGTAAAAGTATAGATACTAGAGTTTAAAAGTACTTCTGTGAAAGTGAAAGTAACTGCCCAATATTTTACTAAAGTAAAAGTACTGTTACTAATACTGACAAATCTACTTTGAAGGAAATAAAGGAAATAAAACGAATTGAAATTAAATCGCAGTAACGCGGCTACTTTTGAAAAAGTAACAAGTAGAAAGTACAGATATTTGCTCAAAAACATAAGGAGTAGAAGTTAAAAGTAAGATGAAAAATACTTACTCTAGTAAAGTGAAAGTAAGCCAAATTTCTATTTCTCTTTTTGTCCCATCAATCAGAAATGTACTTTAATATCAGTGTCATCAGCTGAATGAGAATGAAAGTATCATTATTAGAAGCAGCATCATCGTGAATGAGGATGAAATAGGCGTAAAAAGTAGTTTGACTTAAGTAAAGTAACTAAGTATTTTTACTCCTCCATGGCTACAATAAACAATAGGATTAACAATACGTGGATTATGATCATATGATTACTAACTGTTTATTACTCTTAGCTCAACCAGTAAATCAGTCGCGTGGATCTTGTGGCAGGAGTTGCAAATGTTATGGAGGATGGACAACGGCACTTTTGCTATTGGTCATTGTTGGAGTGGCCATCTGGCTCGGAGGTAACAATACTAGTTTGCTGACTCATGTATGATAACAATACGTCTCCAGTTATTACACTGTTTGAACAGTTAGTACACTGTTATTACACTATGGGTTTTACACTTTTGAACAGTTATTATACTTGTCAATACAATCTGTTTGAACAGGTATTACATTGTAATTACACTATTGAACAAGTTTTGCACATGTCATTATAATCAGTTTGAACAGTTATACCACTATTGTTGTTACACTTTTGAACAGTTATTATACATGTCATTATAATCTGTTTGAACAGTTATTACATTGTTATTACACTATTGAAAAGTTATTATACATGTCATTATAATCTGTTTGAACAATTATTACAGTTATTACACTATTGCTGTTACAAAATTGAACAGTTATTACACAGTAATTACACTATTGAACAGTTATTGCACATGTTATTATAATCTGTTTGAACAGTTATTACACAGTTATTACACTATTGTTGTAACACTAGTGAATTGTTATTACACATGTCATTAAAATCAGTTCGAACAATTATTACAGTTATTACACTGTTGTTGTTGTTACACTATTGAACAGTTATTACACATGTCATTATAATCAGTTTGAACAGTTAACACACAGTTATTACACTATTGTTGTAACACTATTGAACAGTTTTTACTCATGTCATTGTAATCTGCTTGAACAGTTATTACACTGTTATTACACTATTGTTATTACACTATTGAACATTGGACAAATTAAGCAAAGCGACTGCAAACTAGGTGTCCAGGATAGGGCAGATCATGTAGTAGTAGTAGTAGTAGTAGTTAGTAGTAGAATGTGTAATCTCAGTTGTCTCTGCGGTTCCTGCAGTGCGTTACGGATCAACAATCGGCTCCGTCCAGAACAACAAAGAAGAATCCAGCCAAAGTGACCAGAGCTCTGGTGGAGCGGATCACTCCGAGGTTCACGGGAACGTAAAGCTGGACGCCTGCAACGTGTCGACCTGTGGTGAGTGTGCACCTGCTCCGAGCCCAGCGAGTAGCGTGCGACTGCTCTGTCTCCTCCTCACAGACTGTGGACAACAACAAGCTTCCAGCAAGATCATCGGAGGAAGCGTGGCGAAGACCGGCGAGTGGCCGTGGCAAGTCAGTCTCCGCTACAACGGCCAACACGTGTGCGGAGGCTCGCTCATCTCGCCCAACGCCGTGCTGTCTGCCGCCCACTGCTTCCAAGGGTGGGTGGGAAATCTACTCCACAGCCTTACTTGAGTAAAAGTACTTGGTGTAGAAATGACTCCCTTACAAGTAACAAGTCGCCAATTTCAAAAAAAAAATTTGGCGTGTAAAAATTGTGAGTGTAAAAATGACTCCATTACGAGGATCAAGTCGCCAATTTAAAAAAAATTGGCGGGTAAAATTTGTGAGTGTAAAAATAGTGAGTGTAAAAATAACGCCATTACAAGTAACAAGTCGGCAATTTAAAAAAAATTGGCGTGTAAAAATTGCGAGTGTAAAAATGACGGCATTACGAGTAACCAGTCGCAAATTTGAAAAAAAAAATTGTGAGTGTAAAAATTGTGAGTGTTAAAATTACTCCATTACAAGTAACAAGTCGGCAATAAAAAAAAAAAAAATTGGCGTGTAAAAATTGTGTGTAAAAATGACTCCATTACGAGTAAGAAGTCGCTAATTAAAAAAAAAAGTTGGCGTGTAAAAAATGAGAGTGTAAAAATGACGCCATTACGAGTAACAAGTCGCCAACTTAAAAGAAAATTAGCGTGTAAAAACTGTGAGTGTAAAAATTACTCCATTACGAGTAACAAGTCGCCAACTTAAAAGAAAATTAGCGTGTAAAAACTGTGAGTGTAAAAATTACTCCATTACGAGTAACAAGTCGCCAATTTCAAAAAGATTTGAGTCACAGTATCAACGCATTCCATTTTAAATGAACTTGAGTATTTTACTCAAGAGACAAAAACCCCCACCAAGAGATGTGAAGACAAACTCTGTTGGTGAGGCTTTGTTTTCGATTACAGGAACAAAATTTAACACCTCAGTGTTGTAACAATGGTAGAACAAAACAGATAGTAGTGAAAAGAACAAAATGTCAGTCTTAGTCAAAGTGAAGTGTGCAAAGAAAACAAATTATTTACAAAGAAAAACGTCATTGTTGGGGTAGCCATCTGGCTCTGAGGTAACAATACTAGTTTGCTGATATTACAACAGTTATTACACTGCTACTACACTATTGTTAATACACTATTGAACAGTAATTATACATGTCATTATAATCTGTTTGAACAGGTATTACATTGTTATTACACTATTGAACAGTAATTACACATGTCATTATAATCTGTTTTAACAGTTATTACACTGATGTTGTAACACTATTGAACAGTTATTAAACATGTCATTATAATCTGTTCAAACAATTATTACACAGTTATTACGCTGTTGTTGTTACACTAGTGAACAGTCATTACACATGTCATTATAATCTGTTTAAACAGTTTAAACAGAGTATCAACGCATTCCATTTTAAATGAACTTGAGTATTTTACTCAAGGGACAAAAACCCCCACCAAGAGATGTGAAGACAAACTCTGTTCATGAGGCTTTGTTTTCGATTACAGGAACGAAATTTAACACCTCAGTGTTGTAACAATGGTAGAACAAAACAGATAGTAGTGAAAAGAACAAAATGTCAGTCTCAGTCAAAGTGAAGTGTGAAAAGAAAACAAATGAGTAAAATTAAATTCCGATTAGTAAATTATACATGAGAATGCACTTCCTTCAGCATCCTGCAGATGGCGATATCACCTCGTCCACACGAGAAATGAACTGCCGTAGAAATCAATGGCCATTCACAATGTAGTGAGTAACGATAAGTGTCCTTTCGAATGTAGTGAAGTAAAAGTACAGATACCCAATCACAAATGTAGTGGAGTAGAGAGTAAAAGTTACTTTTTTTTT
>MU204395.1:263497-278497 GCA_017309775.1 Paedocypris sp. Pulau Singkep | reverse complement strand
CAAATTCCATGGTAGACGTTGTCAAAAATTGTTGGCAATTGTACGGAAGCTCGTTGCTTTTTTGCTGGAATTATCTTATAGATGTGACATACTAAGTCATAATTATGAGATACAGAGTAATATTTATGAGGTGGGCATATTAATGACAATATAGTGGTTGCTGTTCACACTTTTACCTTTTAAATACATAAATAAATACAATAGAAAAATAATAAAAACAGACAATTCTCGACGATAAAAAAAAAATCAATAAATGAATACATATAAATAAATAAATACAATTAAATCTGTAATTTTGGTCTTAAAATGTAAAACCTTTTGTGGAAACACATTCTTATATTATATTGAATTTTCTGTGAATCTTAAAGCTTAAATCCCTCATTCGAGTCTTTATTTATGGGCTTGCGGGACGTTTCAGTGAGAGTTCAGCGCCACCTAGTGGCAAAATAGGGAAAATATAACTAAACATCTAAATAAAAAAAAAAATCAAACATTTAATTATAAATTAGTAATAATATTATCAAAACCGTTACTGTATCATTACGCGATAAAAACAGGCAAAATGACATTTTCACAATACAAAAAAGTTTCACAAAAAATATTGCTGTATATTTATTTATAAATATGTTTTAACTAGTGCTGTCAAACGATTAAAAATGTTTAACTAGTTAATCGCACTTCCCTGACCAAATTAATCGCCATTAATGGCGATTAAATGACTAAAGCTTTAAATAGTGGATAATAAGGTGTAATATTTTAATTAATGTAAACTCAACACTAAATATACACTAGTTTTAATCATTTAGTATAATTTTTGTTCAATTTGCAATATATTTTCTTAGTTTTTCCGAGTCACTCTTTATTCAAAATAAAACACACAAAGAAAGTCAATTTTGGACTTACATATAAGTGTTATACATCAATTAAAAGTTTGAAGTGCCCATTGTTTTAGGTTACACTCTTAATAAAAACAGGACAAGTTACGTATTTGCAGTTGAAGCGTCTAAATAAGGTCGAGTCTCAGTTTTAACAAGAACATTCAAGAACATTCAAAACACCTGGAGATGATGAGACGAGCAAGTGTCTGTCATTAAACACTTTCACCTGCTGCTATCAATCACTCTGAGCTTCTGATCATAATGAGCCGCACCTGGGTGACACTAGCGCGGCTCTCTGGCTCTATTCATTGCATTTTCACCAAACCCAAAGTGAAAAAACTGCAACTGTGATTAATGGCGTTAAAATAAATTTACTCGATTAAGCATTTAAAATTAATCGCGTGCGTTAACTAGTTAACTTTGACAGCCATAACTTTAACATATTGTGCAGCAAGACACGTCCAAACGTGGTCAAAACGAAGCTTGATTAATGTTTGTCGCTTAGACGCTTCGAAATGTCGTAACGCTTTTTTTCTTTAAATGTAAAGTCTCTTGTTCTGTTGAACTTGGATATGACAATGATTCCAAAGGTTGTTTGCACGAGTGTATTATCAAAGTCGGAAGGTTCACAGAACAATAAATCGGCTTCAAAGAGAGACAGGAAGAGCAGATTTATGAGTCCAGAGATCACGTTCACCACGAGTAAAACACACTTACGTTACTCAAGATCTGCGGGTGAAGGTGAGTCTGTTTTTTCTTCTTTAGTTTGTTTGTTTTTTCCAGAATGTTTTTTTTTTCAAATTTGCACGTTGTTTCATTTTATTTTTCGTTTCTGTATTAGTTTATTTCGAGTGAAGAAGCATCATTGTAGCAAAGAAATAGGCGCGGAATGTTTAAGCTCTAGATGTAATGATACGAATTCAAAATGCTTCACGTATTCGCCTTTAATTGTGGGTTTTGATGCTTAGATTTACGTTTTTGGTGTTTAATTTTTGAAATGCTGGATTTTTACTCCGTACAGTCCATATATTTCCTATGTGCACATCATTTTTAAGGCTGATATGTTGGCGCCTTTGTAGTGAATTTACATGACTGAAGCAAAAAAACAAACAAACAAACAAACGTGTTTTTATTTAGTTGGTTTGTGTCTAACAGCTTAATAAAACTACAACGGACTTAAAGAAACAGCAACCATGTCTTCTGGAGCAGGTGAATATGTTCATTCACTTCTAATTGATTTATCACAATTTACTTATTTTTTTAATTATCACAAATTCATAGCAAAGTCATATAAATATACAATCGAATAAAATGTCCTTTGCTAATTAAATAAGTGATATAATAATATTACCAATATTAAGATTGTTTTTATCAGGCTTTCTAATCTTAATTGTTTTTACTTATTTTATCATTTGTTTTAATCATCATATATTGTACCGTACAGCACTTTGTGTCAATTAAGTTTGTGTTACAATGGGCTTAAAAATAAAATGTGACATTATATTACATGAAAATCAAAATAGCGCCAAGGGAATCTGGGCAAAATCAAGTTTGATTATTTGGAATTCTCAATATTACCGACATATGTAATAAAAAAAAAAAAAGGATTGTTGCAATCCACTTTCCTTAAAATCAATTGTGGTTAACAACGGGCAGAGTGAGTGTTGTAAGTCACTGTAAATTAGTTTTAAAAGCTTGTTTTCAAAAGTGTTGAAAAATAATCTAGAAAAAGTCGGTTGTTGGTGATCCTACTCTTATTATTGCTATTATATTATTAATTTCAGGATTTTGTTACATTATATTTAAGTCATATTTTTGTTGTTTTTTCACCAGGCACAGTCGACCTAGACGCTGCTTTTGTATATGGTAAGACAATAAACCAGAACAGTCAAAACCTTTTTACACTGTATAAAGTGCTACACCCACAAAGTAGGCTTTATATACTTTAAATAACAGCAATTTACTTTATTTTATTCGTTTGTGACTATTGTGTTAAAGAAATGTTATAAATATGAGTTGACATGGGACGATTTATCAAATTGCTGATCAAACTGGATTTTTATAATTGGGTGTTACACATTTTATTTTTATTTTAATTGGGCGTGACTTTGCCCAATAATTGGATAATCAATATATTTTTGGGAGAAGCCAATGAGAAGCTTGCATGTGTTGCTTAGGTTTTTTAACTCTTTTTAAACTTTAAACTAAAGCATGAACATTTTTACATGAACTGTTACGCTATAACAAGTCAACATTGAAGCGATGTATGTTAAAAGATGACAATATATGTTTAAATAATGTGAATAACCGTCTTTTTAGAACCATTAGTTAGCTCAACTTGATTTTGTTGCTTTTGTTTGACATAAAATGAGAGCGTTTAGAATACTTATAAAAGGCTGGACTTTTTTCCCAAATGCCTCACTTTTTTAAGTTTAATTAAACTTATAAGTTAAATAAACTGTAAATAAGTTTTTACAGTGTAGTCCACAAATCAGTAAAGAAATGTAAAAATTTTATATATTAAAAATACATTTTGTATTCATAATTTTTGATCTTTTTCTACTGACCAGCATGCAAACAAAACTCGTTTTAAAAGTTTACCAAAATCACCACCAGAGGGCGGCAAACACTTAAAAAGATTTTATTCTTCAGCAATTTCATTATTTTCTCTTGATTAAAAACCTTAACCCTAAAACGGAAGCCAGGAGGTTTTGTTTTTTGCTTTATGTGTAATGTGTGTATGACAATACAAAATGTGAATTGTTGTGTATAATTTTCAAGATTATGAGACTCTACGTACGGGAGGTTTGATCTTTGCCGGGGTCATTGTGGTTCTGTCCATCCTCCTACTCACGGGTAAGTGTGTGTGTGTGTGTGTGTGTGTGTGTGTGTGTGCGTGTGTGTGTGTGTGTGTGTGTCTGTGTGTGTGCTTCACATTAACAACGATGTGTGGTCTAATCTAGGAAATCGCATCAGACGATGTGGAAAAGGAAAGGTCAGTACCCATTTTGAGATTTAATTCATTATCATATTACATTTCACCACTAATCGTTTTATTTCTGGTGTTATCTGTTTT
The DNA here is from genome assembly GCA_017309775.1 of Paedocypris sp. Pulau Singkep. Lineage (NCBI taxonomy): Eukaryota > Metazoa > Chordata > Actinopteri > Cypriniformes > Paedocypris > Paedocypris sp. Pulau Singkep. The sequence continues at coordinate 274,543 of MU204395.1, read as the reverse complement.
TGTCTCAGGGGAAGCATGGAGACGATGGTGTTTAACAGCTAAAGTTTACCACACAATCACCACCAGAGGGCAGCAAACACTTAAAAAAGATTTTATTCTCCGGCAACTTCATTATTTTCTCTACTAAAACGGAATGCAGAAGTTTTGGTTTTTACATTTGTATCACATGCTACATTTTCTGAAACATTACGTAGCGTTTTAATCTTTGAAACCGCATGAATTATGTAAATCATGTAAACGCAAATAAAACAATGAAGTCTGTTCCATTATTCTTTAATCTTTTTAAGTTTGTAACGCGGCGTTTGTAAAGTGATGCCAAAGATAGTTTCTTCTGGCAATAAAAATTACGAAGTGAACAACAACAACAACAACGAGTTGCAGTGTGTAAAACATGCGAGTCGAATATTGCAGACGGAGACGCCACAACTTCCACAACTTTGTTCGACACCTGAAGCTGCACAAAGGTACGTTTAGAATGAACGTCAAGACTCTTATTAGCTAAGTGACCTACTAGCTGCGTGTAGATATCAATGAGGCTGTACATTTCCTCAGCATCACCTGCCAAACTCCTGCTGCACACACGCGATTGTGGCTACACACACACACACACACGCACGCACGCACACACACACACACACACACACACACACACACACAGCACACAAGTGATTGTGACCTCTCTCAAAATTTTAAATATTATTAATATTATTCATTATAAATAATATTATTTATTATTATTATTATTATTATTAATAATAATAATAAATAATCAACAACAACATTATTACTATAATTCAGAACAACAACAACAACAACAACAACAACAATAATAATTGTATAATAAAATGGTTAAGCAAGTGCCTAATAATAAATAATTGTATAAACGTTATAATTTTTTATAATTTTACAAACATTTTTTATCAATGTCTGGCTATGCACAGTACGTCAACTTAACTTATGATAACTCGATCACTAGCGGAAGGATTTTTTGGGAAAAATTGAATGAATTGCGCAAGTTCAAGATACACCAGCGGGGGCGCTATAATTTTGCAAATCATTTGTGTGTGAGTGTGTGTGTGTGTGTGTTTGAGTATCTGACCTGTTCCTGTGAGGATTATGGCCATGTATGGCCACTAGATGTCGCCATTTCCCTGTTTTTGTTAATTGTTGATTGTTTTCAGCTGTGTCTTGTTCCCTGTGTACTATTTATGTTGATCATTTTGCCCGTGTTCTTTGCTCAGTTTTTGATGTCCTGTGACCTGCCTTGGTGTTCTCTGGTTTTTTTCTCCCTGTTTACACCTGGTAGGATTTTGGTTTTTGCTATTTTTTGGATTCTGAGTTTTGACACATTTTTTTAGTTTTGAACTTTTTGACTTATTAAACAAGAGTTTTTTTCCCTTCAGATTTGATTTTGGATTTTTTTCCCTGCATTTTTGGTTCAATCTTCTCTGCGCTCGTTTTTTATAATTTTTCTCCTTGCAATTGTGACAGTTCCGAGTTCTGCTCACTAAAATCCCTAAAGAAGAAGTGTTTACTTTTATTTTGATTGCACCTGTCTTGACATTTCGAGTCACATGGTGAGAGAAAATGAAGAACTAGGGGCATTTCAGTCTTTTCTTTCAAAGCGCATCTGTGAAAATGTAAAAAAAAAAAAACTTTCAAAGTCCATGTTCAAGTGTTTCCAGTATAGTTGTGATAAAATGAATATTTAAAATAGTGCTGTCAAACGATTAATATTTTAAACTAGTTAATCATACTTCCCTGACCAAATGAATCGTGATAAGTCGAGATTTAACATGTATGGACTACAAAACCCAGGTTTCATTCCCGTGTGTGTAAGTAGTCACATGACTCATTGTGTTCACCTGTCCCTCTCGTTTGGCTGATTGTTTAAGTTGCCACCTGTGTCATTAACGTTTCTCGCGCCTGTGTTCCCGAGTTTGCGTCAGTTTTGTTGTTCAGTGTGTTATTGGGCCTTTCCTGTTCAACGCCAGATTTGAACAAAATGACTGACCAATAGCGAACCAGGAATGACTGGGATACGCCCCTTCTCACGCGGAGTCTTCTACCCTGAGTCGAGCAGGATGACGTCATCACGCCGCTGTTGGAGTTAGAGGTAAATTATTTTTGCAACTCTAAACTTTGCCAAAAACGAAACTGATGGCTGTTTTCTCAACTCTTATGATCTTGAACCCGGATAGATTGTTCAGTGAAGAACATTCTTTTTATTTTCCCAAATGAACAGTTTTGTCGTCTAGATTCAGGTCGAATACTTGCTTTGTTTACATACAGAATACTATAATTAAGTTTTTTCACAATGGGTCATAAATGCACTAGAATAATAAATACAATATATAACAGCATCAAAACCGACAAACTATTTTCCTCTGTGTTTATTAATTAAAGGGTTTTTTTTTTTTGTAAAATCATTTTACCTAATTTCAAACTCGTATCTCCACTAATTCAAGATACAGTATGAATTGAAAGAAAAAATACATCAAATTAATTATTACTATTATCTTATATTATATATATATATATCTTATATCTTACTATTGGCGGAAGCTTGAAGCTATAAAGCTTGAAGCTATATCTTATGCATTATTATTATTAATAACATAGATTATTTCGTTTATCTACCTACACGTGTGTGAGTTGCCAATGTTTTGTTCAAGGATTTAATGTCGACTGTTAATTGACTTTTCGCTTTAGTGCACATTTTGAAGAGTATTGTTTTGTTAATTGTTATGTTTAATTCATGTTAATTGTATTGTTAAATTCTTTTTTACTATTATATATTAAAATATATTGTACACTTAAATCAAGTTTAAATCTTTATTTTAAAATATTTTATCTTTCTCTCTCTCACTCTTTTCATTATTCATCTTTCATTTTTCCTCTCCCATTGCTTGTTTTCATAATGTGATTTTTACTTTAATTGGAACAGTTTTATAATTGTGATTTAGCCACATTTACCTTGATTTGCTGAAATGAATCACAAAACCAGCAAGTCACAGAACGCAGCCGGGAGTTCTGGGAAGTGGAGTTCTTAATTACACGTCTTGATCTTAATTCTATTTTTTTATTATAAATTTGTAATTATAGTAATAAATAACTGTATAATTCGTTTTACAATTTTATTTTATTTAGTTGTTATTTAGCTTATGAAAGATGGAACGTTAAACAAGATTTGACAAATGTATGATTATATTATGATCTGATAACAAGTAATGTTATTGTTCCCTCTTTCTCTCTCTCTCTCTCTCATTCTTTCTTTCTCCCTCTCTCTGTCTCTCTCTCTCACTTTCTAACTCTCACAGTCTCTGTCGGCCTCTCTCTTACTTTCTTTATTTTTCTCTCTCTCTCTTCCCCCTCTCTCTCTCTCTCTCTCTCTCTCTCTCTCTCTCTCTCTCTCTCTCTCTCTCTCTCTCTCTCTCTCTCTCTCTCTAGCTGTGATAAGATCACTGGTGTGTGTACTGGTAGGCTGAGGGTGAGAGGTTCTCACACACTGGCCGGTGTGTTGGTCAGCTGTTTAACGCCTCTACTTCAGGAATAATGTGTTCAGGTTTTCCTTGTCATGGAAACAAATCTGCTCGTGAAGCTTTTTACAGTTTCTGAGGGACACGGTGTCGTGGGAATCGAGATACGATCTGGAAATCTAGTCGGGGTGGAAAGTTTCTTTCCGTGACCGAAACCCACTTCACCGTTTCAAATGTGCATCGGTTAAAACATTTATAATAAAATAATGTATTAATAATTTATAATAATTTATATAAAATGCATTAAGCGTCCAACGTTCGTTTGCGTTGACGTTTCTCTCCACTAGATGTCGCCAGGGTTTCTTTTTATTCGATGGCGTCGGTTGCGCTTGACGAAACACTTTTCTTGTGTCTATTTTTTAATTTATTTATTTATTTATTTTTTTACATAGGATCCCACTAGTCATCCTGTCGTATTTGTTCTAGCACATTTAATTAAGATTTATACACACATATATCGTAATATATAGAATAGAATGCAACTGTTTTACAATTGCCGTGTTTGTTACATTTGTTACAAACAGTTGTTACATGTCTATAGCTTTGTTTCGTTTTTTTTTTTAACCATTGTTTCATTTGTTACATAATTTAGCATGTTGTTGTTATCAACAGAACAATATCTCATCGGCAGAATTAAATATGACTATGGAAAACTACCTATTCCAAGAAAGATTATGATGATGATGATGATGATGATGATGATGATGATGATCACCTTATCAAAGGTGAGTATTAATATTTTACTTATAGTATTGTTATTATTATTATTATTACTAATTTTATTATTATTATTATAATTATTAATTGTATTATGTGTTTTTACTTATATTTACTTAATATAATACTTATATTTTTATTATAATAATTATTATTATTTGTACACTTCCTAATTTTACTTATATTTTTATATTATTATTATTATTATTATTTGTTTTACTTATATATTTATCATTATTATTATGTATACACTTCCTATTCCTACTTATATTTCTATTATTATTATTATTATTATTATTATTATTTATTACAACATGATTGCTGTTAAACGTATCAACACTACACAACAAAATCATACACCCAATTATATTTATTATATGCTTTTTTTTCCCCTCCATTCCTAATGCGTGTTCTATGCACAAGTAGCATAAGAGATTGACATTTTGGACACACACACACGAGACTCTATTTGCGTACGACACACACTTCCTGTGCCGACTGTTGTCGTCCTTTGTGCCTCCTGCGTTCCGAACCAGATCCTCATCAAGCGAAAGGCAGGAAGATGGTGAGATTCGCCGAGCCACCAACCCCCATTCAGCTCTTCCTCCTCTCCTCTCCTCTCCTCCTCATTATACCCTCCTGCTCATTTGAATAAATTAGCACCCCCCCTCCTCACGTCTCGCCTCAGCACACCCCCCCCCCCACGAGCTGCGAATAGAGAGCAGAAACACGGCAAATATGAAAAAAAGAAAAAACGTTCATTCCGAAAAGTCCCGTTTCCTCGTCAGTGGCCCCGCCCCTCGCCCGCGAAAAAGCCATAAATGACGCGTACCTAATCCATCCGAGTAATGGCCGCGCCCAAACCTGCCGGGCCTTTTTCCCAGGCGCCATTTTGAACGTTCGGCGCGGAGAAGGTGGGCACCTGCCTGGCCCCGCCCCTTCCCGCCACCCTGCCCTCCGCGACCTTGCGGGCATTCCGTGAGGCCGCGGCGCATTAATACCGCAGACATTAGCGCTGATATGATTGTAGCGTGTAGCCCGAGGCGGGGCGGGGACTGTGATTATCCGCGCATTAGCATTAGCGCTCTCATTAGCCCACCCGTCCTCCATCTTTCTGCGGGCACTTCCTCTCCACTGCACACGCTCCCTGGATTCCTTCGGGCTAGTTGAGGATGTGGCGTGCCAGCCAGTGAGTGGGCGGGCAGAGCTTGGCTCTCTGCTGACTGCTGATTGGCTGAGGCCAGAGGAACTGACTGTACCCAGACGCTGCTGGTCTTCTCACGGATCCTCGTGCCCACGTCGCTGGTTTGGGATGGATTGTTCTGAGCGTAGAGACGCTCATCAGAAGGGGAATTTGTGCGAATTTGAGCTACTTTTGTGCGTTTTCAAAAACACGTGTCAAAACAATCGAGACGCTGAAAAGTGCGAATGAAAAACAAATGCAAAAACGTACTCGTTTTACACTTTCAAAAAAACTTCTTAAAAACTCGTTTGTTTCCACATTTGGTATGTTTATTAATGTTTTTATGTCTTGAATATGTCTTGTAGAAGGGAGGAAAAACGATTACTTTTGTGCGTTTTCAAAAACGCGTGTCAAAAAAAATCGAGACGCTGCAAAGTGCAGCGGTGTAAGAAGTGCCAGACCACCCTACTTAAGTAAAAGTACAAATACGTACTATATAAGTTACTTCGATAAAAGTAAAAAGTCACCGCTCTGAAAAATATTTGAGTAAAAGTAGCAAAGTATCGAAATTTTAAAAGAACTTACGTATTTTACTCATTCAAAATTTAGGCTTAAAAAAACTAAGAAATGTGGAAAAATTCACGAGGTTTTGTTTTCTAATACAGAAACGAGATTTAACACCTCCGTGTTTCAAAAATGATAAAGCTAGAGAACAAAAGGTCTGCCTCAATCAAACTCAAATGTGCAAAATAAATGAATAAAATTCACGTTTATGTGGTTTCTAATTCACAATCAGCTTCCAGTATCTTCAGCAGACTACAGAAGGCAAAATCGCCTCATTCGCCCCAAGAAATTAACCGCGGTACAAATTGATTATGGGTTTGACGCGCACAATCAAAATGTAACTAGTAGCGGTAAGTGTCAAGTCAAATGTAGTGGAGTGAAAAGTACACTTACTCAATATGAAATGCAGTGGAGTAGAGAGTAAAAGTTGCTTCTATTTTTGATACTCGGTACAAGTACGAAGTAGCCAAAAACATGCTTAAGTAAAGTAACTGAGTACATTTACTCAAGTACTTTACACCTCTGGCAAAGTGCGATTGAAAAACAAATGCATGAATCAACTTGTTTTACGCTTTCAAAAATCTTCTTAAAAACCCGTTTGTTTCCACATTTGTTGTTCATTTTTTAACCGGTGCAATGTTTTTTTGTCTTCGTCTTGCGTTAAAAGAGAATTTGTTTTCATCTGTAAAACACTTTGTGTCCACCCAGTTGATTTTCAAAGGTCTCAACGGATGAAGTTACAAAGTTATAAATTGGTAGACGTTGAAAACAAGTGGCAAATGTTGAAACGAAGACCCTTTGAAATCTCAGGCCTACTATTGGTTCATGGATTTCACACAAGAAATGTCGAAAAAAAAGTTTGGTTTTTTTTATTGGGTAACGTTGTGTTTGAGTCAATGTCTCTCAGACGTCACGATGGGCATAATATCATAAAAACTCCAGATAAAAGACAAAAACTGCTCTTGAAGTCAATTTACTGCACTTACCGTATTTACTCAAGTAGAAGTCGAGGATTTTTCACATCATCTCAGTATGGACAAGATGATAAACTTAGGACAACATTCCTACTCATTTCTCGGGTGGATGAGGTGATATCGCCATCTGCAGGATGCTGAAGGTACTTGGCATTTCCCACCTAAATTCAAGCCCCGGGTTTTAGAAGAGGAACCTTTTCGACTTTTACTCAAGTGCTTTTGGAATTGATGGCTTAACTTTTGTGGGAGTTTTACTCCGCACTTTTACTCAAGTATGTTTTTCAGCTGCTCTTTACACCGCTGAGTATCACACTTTATCGGACATTATACTGACAGAGATATGGACAGACACACAGGTTTTGTTTTCCTAGCCACTGTTGCGATCTAGCTTGCTCTTCTGGTCATAGCCCACAGTCTGAACACCGATGAACAATAGACATTTTTCTTCCTGAACTGACTCTTTTTTTTTTCTAATTTCTGAACACAGATGAACAATAGACAATTTTTCTTTTCTTTTCTTTTTGTGGACTAATTTTTTTTATTTTTTGAACACATACAAACAATGGACAATTTTTTTTCAACTGACACTTTTTCATAATTTTTGAGCACAGATGAACGATTGACATTTTTCTTTTTGAACGTGCTCTTTTTTTACCCCTAATTTTTTAAAACACAGATGAACAATGAACATTTTTCATTTTTTTTTTTTACTCTTTTTTTTTTTTTTTCCTAATTTTTGAACACTGATGAACAATGGACATTTGTCTCTTCTTCTTTTTTTTTTTTTTTTTGACTTTTTTTCCCCCAAGATTTTTGAACACCGATGAACAATGGACATTTTTTCGTTTAACTCACTCTTTTCCCTAACATTTTTTCTTCTTTAAAGACCATTTTCCCCATATTTCCGCGACTTTGCGTTGCTCCGGAGCTCAGAAAAGCGCATAAATAAACTTGAACTTGAGCGCGCACACGTACACACACACACACACACACACACACACACACACGTACACACACACACACACACACACACACATACGTACAGTACTCCGGATTACGGACGATGCGCTTCCTCGCCTCCCAGATGTTCGCATCTGTCTCCAACCACGTGGACCGTTCACAACACCAACAACACGATAAGTCCTGTCCTGCCCCCCCCCCCCCCTCCTCTCCCGCGCTCCGCAGCATTAGACTAGCGGGGGCGGGGCCGCGCGCGCGGAGGGGAGGGCACGAAGGGCGGGGCCACAGCTCGTGTGAGTGTGTGAGTGTGTGTGAGTGTGTGAGTGTGTGAGCAGGGCTGGAGCGAGAACAGTCACCACTCCTGCACGGAGCCTCGTCGGGATCGCGAAACTTCCCTGAGAAATTTACCTGCTCTTTATGGCATGTGGCTGGTAACTTTACTCCTGCTGTATTCTTTTCCAGAAGGTACGTGGCTCCGCCCCTCACCTGAAAAAAAAACAAATGTGCGTTTTGTTGCGTTTTTTGGATGTGTGGGTATCGCCCTGGCACCGTTCGGGCATCTTTGTGGCACTTTGTGGCAAAGTTTTCCTCAGCTCGAGTGTGTTTTCGCTGGGTGATGGAGCGCGAGGCTGGCGAGATGCTGCGCGTGCCCGTGCGCAAAGATGGGGGAGATGGGCTTGATTTGTATGCGAGATATGAGTTGTGCGCGCGTACAGATGTTGACATCCCCTGCTTTCCTTTTGTCGTCGTTTTTGTCGGCGTGTGTCGCGGAGAATGCACTTTTTCTGTCTTTGTGTGCGCGCGCGTGCGCGCGCTCCGGTGTGAAATTCAATTTTTGCGCGATAATTCAAAGTCACGTTTGCGTTCAAAATGTCACTTTGCGTTGAAATGTGCGTTAGGTGGTGATGAGTACGTGCGTATGTCCACCGGCCGGGTGAAAAACAGAGTGGCATTTGCATCCCCCCTTTCCAATTAGCATTGGTGCAATTAGTGGTCCTCCATTTTCTATGCCAACAGATTCCCAGTTTGACTGCACTGGTGACTTGAGATTGAAGATATCAGTTTGTGCACACACACGCATTTATGTCAGAATTGTGGTTAGAAGAGTCTCACTTTTGTTTTTGTGTGTTTTTTCAAAGTTCGTGGCTCATTTCGTCAAGTCTGATCAATATCTGCGCGTGTGTATAAATATTGTTTTCATACAGATCGCCATCCCCCACCCTTCAGCATTGGGAATGTGCCTTCCGATTTGCTGCTTTTTTTACATTACACTATTAAAAATAACGAGGGCACGTTTTATAACGTACACCAATGCGCTTTAATTCTCACAGACTCGTATTTCCGTTACTTTTGCTCATTCTAAACAAGCATTTTTAATGCAAATGCTTTAATTGGCTCAGATTTGATGCTTCCGTTTTTTTAAGGAGGAGTGCAGTTGCCTTTTTTCCATGGTCTTTTTGTACTTTTATTTATTTTTTTTCCCTTCAAATTTTTTGCAGAAAATATTTTGTTTTTGCCTGAAATGCCTCGTGTGCATTACTGTGTGTTTTTGTAATTCTCTCGAACGATGCAGTCGGGCGTAAAGTGTGGAAAAGGGGATGTGAAATACGCAAATCAAATGAGTATTTTTTTTCCTCGTCCTTTTTCTCATCACAATTATATTTAGCGTGATGATTTTTCCCCTAATCTCCTGCAATCTTCGCAAAACAATTCTTATCATGTATCTTGCTCCGATGACATGGTCGATAGGAGATGTGAAACGCACATCAATTATCATACATGCATATGCATTAGGACTGCGTATTTTTCCAAGAGGGCCGCGCCTCCATATTCTACACACTTTCAAGGAATGTAGGTAAATGTTGTGTGCGGAAAAAAGAATTACGTACAAAGATTAAATTATATGTTGACATAATCAGACGATTTTGGTTCGAGTTTTTCCCATCATCACATTTCGCGTTATCATGACCCCCGCATTTCACCCCCCCCTCACACACACACACGCACACACACACCTGAACCCCGAGCATCGCGAGAACGAACGGTCCCAGGGGTCAACTTGTTTATTTATTTATTTATTTATTTGTGGGTCTTTTTTCCTTTGTTTTTTTTTCTTTTCGTATGTTTTATTCAATTGTTTTTTTTCAATGCAAATCATCTAAACAAGAGATGGTGCAGTTTTGAAATGTGCATATTTAAATGGCCAAATGAGACATTTTTTAGGAAATGTAAAACAACGCCATTAGAATAATTTATCTATACTGTGTGTGTGTGTGTGTGTGTGTGTGTCTCAATAATACATTTGTTATCTTATTACTGCAAAAAAATAAATTATTACATTTTTGATGTTGTTTTAATTTTACCATGTAGTGAAAAGTATCGATTTGTTAAATCACAGTCGGACGAACACGAAATAAAGTGTTGGAGTAAAATTATACAGTATACTATTTAATTATACAAAATATTTTAGTGCAAATTTTTGCTGCATTTTCGTTGTTTCATGTAATTTGCAAAAAGTGGGAAAAATGCAAGCTAGACCGTGTGTGTGTGTGTGTGTGTGTGTGTGTGTGTGTGCGCGCGTGTGCGTGTGCGTGTGCGTGTGTGTGTGTGTGCGTGTGCGTGTGCGTGTGTGTGTGTGTGTGTGTGTGTGTGTGTGTGTGTGTGTGTCCGGTGTTTATTTTAAGGATCAGCAGTCGTCAGGTCGTCAAATTTGTGTCGTGGCTGCGATATTATCCGGTCTGATCCGATTTCCAGTACATTTGCCTGAATTAAAAAGTGATTGAAAGGTGCCTGCCACGTCGAGCAAATTCATTCATTCATTCACTCACTCATTCATTCATCATTTAACGTTTTACTTTGTCCACATTATGGCGATCTGTTGTCTTCTTGCAATGTCAAACCTTTCCTCACTTCACCTTTACTCTGTCCCGGTACCTTCCGTGGAAAAAAAAACATATTCCCCTCCCCATCAGATCCAGTCCTTCCCAGCTGCGCAATTAGTAGCAGATCTGCGCATCCCCCACTCCAAAAGTAAATCAGGTCATTGGCCATAAGGACTCTCTCTCTCTCTCTCTCTCACTCTCACTCTCTCTCTCACTCTCTCTCTCTC
>MU204395.1:247317-257926 GCA_017309775.1 Paedocypris sp. Pulau Singkep | reverse complement strand
AAAGAGGGAGAAAAATAGGGGAGAGAAAAAGAGATATAAAGAGAGAGAGAGAGAGAGAGAGAGAGAGAGAGAGAGAGAGAGAGAGAGAGAGAGAGAGAGAGAGAGAGAGAGAGAGAGAGAGAGAGAGAGAGAGAGAGAGAGAGAGACAGAGAGAGAGAGAGAGAGAGAGTGACAGAGAGTGAGCAAGACATAGAGAGAGAAAAGGGTGAGAGAATTATTTCCTTAGTTTTTTCTGTCCACTGTTACTGTTGTGGATGTTAGCAAAAACAATAATTTTATTTTAAAAACAAACAAACAAACAAACAAACAAACATTCAGTGTGTGCTGTCCGTGTGTCTTTAAATGGTGATATCAGTGCAGTAGCTTGTATAATCCCGTGGCAGCATGTTGACGCTGTTATTCCGGACACAATGAAATCACAGACTAAGGGTTAATCCGGGCATTGTTGACAGGGGGCGGGCGGGGCGGGGCGGGGGGCATTAATTAAATATAATTGCTTCAGAAGAAAATTCACCCGTGACTCCCTTGGCTCGGAGCCAGCGCTGAGCTCGGCAGTTCTCCCGACGCGAAAAAAGATTCCGAGCCGCGTAATCCGTGATGATACAGACTCCGTTAGCCGCTAGCACGCGAAACGCTCCTTGCGCGACTTTTCGCAGGCCCAGGTTTGAGCGAATGGCGATTCTGATCAGCCGTAGACGCACGGAATTCTTCAATTTATTCTCCAATCAGAGGGCGGCGTTCCACGATGAGGACATATTAGATTAGTGCTATTCTGTAAGGCCCCGCCCACTGCTGCGCGGCTCTGGGGGTCAGAGGTCATTCCATCAGGCCGCGTTTATTTGGCGTTCGCTTGTGCTGCGTTTGATTTAGACGTTTTTAATGGACTCCAGTGACACACACACACACTCACTCACACACACACACACACACACACCTTTTAATGTTAACATTCTTTATTGGCACTTTGAAAACAATAACAATGACCAACAAAGAGTCGTGATTCATGAATTCTTCTTACACAAAGTCGTATTGATTTCAATTTGTCAAATTTGTCGATTTGAAAGTCATTTTGATTTTGGTCTGAGCGGAGCTGATGGAAATGTCCGGTTTATCCAGTCAAAGAAATCAAGTACTGGCTTTTTTTTTTTAATATACTGTATTTTATTTACAATCTTTTTACTGGGTTTTTTCGAGTAGTCAGTTGTACTCAAAATTTGCTCTCTGCTTATATCAGTTACAGTTAAAGTTACAATCATTGGTTTGTTAAAGGACAACAATAAATTGAGTGCTACAGTTGTGCTACATAAATGTGATTAATTGTGTACATATATATAATTATTTTATTTATTTACTTAAATATACACTGTTTATATATTCATTCATTTATTAACTTCTATACATACACACACTGTATATTTATATACTCATTCTTTCTTTTTTCATTTATCAACTTTTAAATACTGTATATTTATTTATTCATTAATTCATTTCGATCATTCGATTATTCAGTCGTGAATTTGCTCGTTTATTTACGTATGCTGCATGTGTATTTCCTGTTTGACTTGAGTGTGTTGTTTGTGTGTTTAGTGCACAGCGAGGATGTGGTCTCGACGCGGCTGTACTTTGTGAACGCCTCCTTGCAGAGAGTGACCTTCTCCAGCTCAGTGGGGGTGTCCCTGCCCTGTCCCGCGGGTGGCGCCCCCCACGCCGTCCTGCGCTGGTACCTGGCCACCGGCGACGACATCTACGACGTGCCACACATCCGCCACGTCCACGCCAACGGCACGCTGCAGCTCTACCCCTTCTCCCCGTCCGCCTTCAACAGCTTCATCCACGACAACGACTACTTCTGCACCGCCGACAACCAGGCCGGCAAGATACGCAGCCCCAGCATCCGCGTCAAAGCCGGTGAGGGAAACGTTTAACGTTTTTTCAGCCGAAGCCAAATAAGTTCAAGTTTAGTTACGTGGTGCTTTTCTGAGTCCCAGACCGACGCAAAGTCCACACGCAGAGTTAGGGGGAAAAATGGCCTTTAAATGAAAAGAAATGTCCATCTGTGTTCAAAAATTAGGGAAATGTGTGAGATGAAGCAATATCTATCTGTCTGTCTGTCTGTCTGTCTGTCTGTCTGTCTGTCTGTCTGTCTGTCTGTCTGTCTGTCTGTCTGTCTATCTATCTATCTATCTATCTATCTATCTATCTATCTATCTATCTATCTATCTGATTGGGGTCACGAGGTGAAATGCAGCATCACAGTGTAACACATGTAGTAACACAAGGCGTGTCCACATTGTCAAACTAAAGCCGGCCGATATAGAGACGGTTGACCCGGCTGTGTTATAAAACCTGTGTCTGACTGACCGTGCCACTCGATGCCAAGGTCACATGATCTAGTCAGTCCCTCCTGTCTCCACGTCTCCATCTGTCCTCTACACACACACACACACACACACAATCAGCCCCATTAAACAAGGCGGCGTTATAAATAACTCCAGGTTAAATGAGCCTTTAAACGTGAGCCGTTTGCGTCTCCACCTTAACCGCATTAACATCAGCGTCTCCCAGGACGAAGTCAACCAGCTACCCTCCGCTGACAAGACGGGGTGACTTTCATCTCCAATAATTACCCTAATTAATCAATTAAGCGCAGAGACGCTGAAAAACCGCTGGTGGACCTGGCAACCCACTTAAAGCTTCGAGGAATCCGAATGCTAAGCATCGGCCAATCAGGATGCTGCGCTGACGGGTTGCCATGGGTACGGGAGGAGGGGGCGGGGCTAGGGTGTGGCTCCGCCTGTCTCAGGTGGCACAGGGGAATGATGACAGCTGACAGTTCACTGTATGACACTATCACCCCCCCCCCCTCTCTCTCTCTCATCCCCCTCCTCTTTTCTCACCCACTCTTCTGCATGCTGATCCTGTGCCAATAATAGCACGGGCACCTGTGTGGATGGCGCCACATTTATGAAAATCTCCCTACGAAGGCTTCGCTCAGCCACGAGCGTTGGTTTTTCACCAGACTCGTAAAGTCTCAATAAGTTCAAGTTCAAGTTCAAATTTATATATATACTGTGGCGCTTTTCTTAGTTCGACACCGACGCAAAGTTGCTATGCAAATTAGGGAAAATTTGTCTTTAAAAAAGAAAAATGTCAATTATCTATACGTGTTCAAAAATTTGGGGAAAGGAGTCAAAAATCAATCAAACGAACAAAAAAAACCTAAATAAATATGAAATGTAATGAATTTTTTCCCCATGTGAATTAGGGGAAAAAATAGTATTTAAAAAAAGAAAAATGTCTATTATTTATCTGTGTTCAAAAATTTGGGGAAAAGAGTTAGTTAAAAGAGAAAAAAACAGTCAAACAAGCAAAAAAAAAAAACCTTAATCAATATGAAATGTCATTAACTTTTTTCCCTACGCGAATTAGGAAAAGAACATGGTATTTAAACAAAGAAAAATGTCCATTATTTATCTGTGTTCAAACATGTATCTGTGGGAAAAGAGAGAAAAAAAAAAACAAAAAACAAACAAAAAAAAACCCCTAAATAAATATGAAATGAACAAACTTAATAAAATATATAAATCGGTTGTGTTGTGCTTCACGTGACACCTGCTTTACAGAATAAAGATGTATTTGAATTTTTTAAATAAAAAAAATAATAAAAAAGCTTATTTAAATGATGAAAAATGATTAATATGTATCCTATATATTGATATTTATTTGACCTCCGTGTAATTACGCACATTAAAAACAACGCGTAAATGCTCTTTTATAGGGCGGCGTTGGGACTCGTGCCACTATTGGATTCGAATCTTTCGCCCGTCTCTCCGGTCATGAATTAGTTAATACTGTCTTTGGTTTCTCAGGTTAATTATTTAGACGCCTCGGCTACAGGACTCGGTCCACCTGGTGCGGGCGAAAAAAAAAAAAAAAAGAAAAGTGCGCCAGCCTGTGTGTCGGTTTGTTTCCAAGCAACAGATGAGTGGAGTCGGGCATCAGTGACATTCTAATGATGCCACACGTGAAGACGGAGAGATCGTAAAAAAACACGGGTTTCCGCCGCCGTAATCAGCAAACTGTGGATCTTAAGACTGTTTCACTGAAAGCGCCTCTGTTTCTTCTCGTTTACACACGCCGTGACATCACGACCTGCCACAATAATATCTGCTGAAATACAATAAGACCCGTGACTCCAGCTCAATCAATGACACAATAAATGATTCATATTTTATCTGTCTATCATCTGTCCGTCTATCTATCTATCTATCCATCCATCCATTGTCCATTGATCCATCTCTCTCTCTCTCTATCTATCTATCTATCTATCCATCAATCCATCTCTCTCTCTATCTATCTATCTATCTATCTATCTATCTATCTATCTATCTATCTATCTATCTATCCATTATCTATCTACATATTTTTGATGCTCAGTGCAAGTACAAAGTAGCCAAAAACATACTCAAGTGCATTTACTCAAGTACCTCAGACCGCTGGTGATAAGGGGCACGTGTCAGTCCGTGTGAGCAGTGTTAACTAAGCAGCGTCTTATTGATGAGGTGGATGGGGAGAACTCGATAGACCTCTGTATTACACTCCGGACTCCATCGTTGGCGAATAATCATTAATTCTGCCATTGATTGACTGGGAGTCACGGGCCTTAGTGGATTTCCGAGCTGAGCTGAGCTCAGCTGAGCCTGACAGGACGGTGATGTCACGGCGTGTGTAAACCAGAGGAAACAGATGCGCTTTCAGTAAAGCAGCCTTAAGATCCACAGCTTGATTATTATGGTGGCGGAAACACCGATTTCTTTACGTGGAAGATACCTTAGATAGATGGATGGATAGATAGACAGATAGATAAATAAACAGATAGATAGATAGATAGATAGATAGATAGATAGATAGATAGATAGATAGATAGATAGATAGATAGATAGATAGATAGATAGACAGATAGATAAATAAACAGATAGATAGATAGATAGATAGATAGATAGATAGATAGATAGATAGATAGATAGATAGATAGATAGATAGATAGATAGACAGATAGATAGATAGATAGATAGATAGACAGATAGATAAATAAACAGATAGATAGATAGATAGATAGATAGATGGATGAATAGATAGACAGACAGATAAATAAACAGATAGATAGATAGATAGATAGACAGATAGACAGATAGACAGATAGATAGATAGATAGATAGATAGATAGATAGACAGATAGATAGACAGATCGATAGATAGATAGATAGATAGATAGATAGACTTTTACTCAAGTCTTTTTGTAATCGATGACTCGTTACTTGTAACAGAGTAGTTTTTACAGCAAGTATCTGTCCTTTTACTCAAGTCTTTTTGTAATTGATGACTCGTTACTTGTAACAGAGTAGTTTTTACAGCAAGTATCTGTACTTTTACTCAAGTTTTTTGATAATTGGTGACTTGTTACTTGTAACAGAGTAGTTTTTACAGCAAGTGTCTGTACTTTTACTCAAGTAAATGTTCGGTCAGGTACTCTTCACACCCCTGCTCATCACTTCCCTCGACGATCAGTGACTTCACATCAGACGAGCGCCCTGATTCGCCAGCGTTATTAACGGCCCAGGAAATTCTCCCGCCAGCCAGGCGTTAATTATACATCGGGAGAGAAGGAGCGAGCGAAAGAGAGACGGCGGCTTTTGTGGGCGATTTTTCCTCGCGCCTTTTCATAAAGACGCTGAAATTTCACCGACCGCGGAATCTTTTCGGAAAACATTCCCCCGACGTGTCACCGGATCGGATCTAGCGTGGCATCCCTGAAGAAATGAGGGAGAGATTGGATCAACGACACAAAGCAAATCGAGTCCTGGAAATTAAAATGAAATCCGGGGCTGACTTAAATTTGATCGCGCTCCCACCTCGACAACATCTTCGAGTCTTCGCTGTGTGTGTGTGTGTGTGTGTGTGTGAGTGAGCGGGGCAAGCGGTTGTGACGGCTCCCGGGGTCCGCCACTCGCCCACGTCTCCGAGAATCCAGAAGATGATTTATAAAAAGGCCACTTCCTGAACCTCCATTCGACCCCGGGGCTCCCGAGCAGCGCCGCACTTATCAATTTTAACGTGCAAAGTCGAATCGCCGATGTTTCACAACAGGAAAAAAAAAACAATAGGATACATAGAACTGAGTAGAATGGAAACGTGACGCTTTTTTGGATGAGTTTAATATAATAAAAATATAATAAATAGGATAAAAATATAAACAATATTTTTGAAGAATTAAATAATTACAATAGATTAAACCGTCAAAATTGCATAAGTGAATGTGGACATATCTGTATATCCATTAAAATGTAAATTTCACATCTTTTTTTTTTTAAAACAAACCGGTCAATTTAAGAAACCTTTTAGGCTAAAACGTTGAGAAAATAAGTATTCACATTTACGTTTGCGTTTTTTATTGAGTCACGTTCGTTTGAATCTCAACACGTGCCGTGATCAAACGCCATTGTGATGAACAGCAGATGAAGAGTGAACGTTAAGAGGAAAGAGAATCAGATGAGCTTGTTCCTTGGAAGAGCCAATGAGAAGCTTGCGTGTGGTGCTTGCAGTTCTTTAACTCTTTTTAAACTTTAACATAAAGCATAAACATTTTTACATTAACTGATGCGTTGTAACAAAGATTGAAGCAATTTATCTTAAAAGATGACAATATACGTTTAAATAATGCAAATAACCGTCTCACCATCAATGTGTCTACTGCTCTTCAGAATGAGGTTGAGGTGGATTTAACTCTCTGTAAAGCCCCACCTGGATATTATTGATGTCTCTGAGTAATATTTGGAGTCTAGGCATGTTATTATTATTATTTTTTTTATATATTTATTTACTTTCTTCTTCTTATTATTATTTTTTTTTCTCTTTCTTTTCTCACTACTTTATCAGCATTGTTGTTGTTTGGTTACATTTGTTAAAAGTTGTTGAAAAATGGTAATAAAAAGATACATAAAAAAAAAAAATTTAAATCTCCGTAAAAGAAATGTTAAATAATTTTTTACATTAACTTATCAAGTACGTTCGACTCAAAGAGAATGCTCAGAGAAACGACTCAAGTATAATTTGTATAATTCAAACATTTTTTTTATTTTTGTAATTTGTAATAATTTTGTAATTTTTGTAAGTTTGTACTGTAAAGCTCTTGCTCCTGATCCACTACTACTCAAGTATAACTCGTACAAGTCAAACCATTTTTTTTTGAACGTCTTGCTCCTGCTCCACAGTGTTCAGGGAGCCTTACACGGTGCGTGTGGCGGACCAGAGGTCGATGCGGGGAAACGTGGCCGTCTTCAAGTGCCTGATCCCCTCGGCCGTGCAGGAGTACGTCAGCGTGGTGTCCTGGGAGAAGGACACGGTCTCCATCGTCCCAGGTAGGACCCGACTCGCACGCTTCACAAGGCTGGCTGACTTTGTCCGAAAGGCCGTTTGTTTCTTAACAAAGTGAAAGTACACTTGTTTTTTTCCCAGTTAGTTGGAAAAGATTTACCGTGTTTTCTGGACTATAAGGCGCATCTGTAGATAAGCCACATCCGCTCTGTTTTTAAGAAAATAATTTTAAAAAAGCCACAGATGAGTATGTTTTTGAATTATATATTTACTACAGGAACAGAACGATTTTGAATTGTAAATGTACACGTATGTAACTAAACAGATCCTTTCCTAACCTGCATTTTAACACAATAGCAACTTTGCTGATTAAAACGGGACAGAAAAGAAGAGAAATAAACGGTATCTACAGTATTTTTAGATGAAGGGGTGAGGATTTGAAAAGATAGAGTTTGACAGAGCGACTTATATCTGCTAAAGAGGAAGTGGCGTATTCTTCTTTGCAGTTATTTTGTCTTAATTTTGATTCTTATTTCGGTTAGAGAAAAATATGTGTGTGTGTGTGTGTGTGTGTGTGTGCGCGCTTTATATGATTATTTACATTTAACTGATAAAGTTCAAGTTTATTTATATAGCGCTTTTCTTATTTCGAGACCAACGCAAAGTGGCTATAAATTATGTTGGTATTGTGCAATGTGCAGCTGAGATACATATATATCTTTTTGTTTGTTTGTTTGTTCGTTTGTTTGTTTGCTGGTTTGTTTGGGAAAACTAAGCGCATCAATTTATTTATTTGTTTACATGAGCAAAGGACACAAGGTGCACGTGTGTTTACATGCTTTGTTGATAATGAAAAACGTGTTTGCTTTGCAAATTGTTGGAAATTGTTAAAATCGGTCCAAATATTTCATTTACTAGTTAAAATAACCTGTTAGTTGAATTTCAGAAGTGTAAAGTACTTGCGTAAATTGACTTTGGTACTTTAAATACTTTTGTACATTTTGTACGTTAATGCTTATATACAGTACATATGTATAATACAATAAATAAAATAAAAAAAAAGTACGACGATTGCATAAAGAAACTGGATAAATCCTTTAGACGTTGAAACCCTGAGCAAAGTTGTTGTACTTGTATTAGTACTTGTACTTTACTGATTGCGTGTATTTATTCGGACTGCGTGAATTTAAAATTTGCTTGTATTTTTGATACTCAGCACAAGTACAAAGTAGCCGAAAATACCAAGTAAAAGAAACACGTGCAAATGTACAAAAATTGCCAAAGTTCTTCACACCTCTGTTGAATCGTCCCCGCGAGTTAGAGAAATGAAGACACTTATAAAGAACAATAATACGAGAAAATTACGCTTCTTCACTCTTAAAAGCACACAAGAATAACAGAAAAACCACATCGATAGAGAAAAATACACACGACCACCAAAAAGATTCCAGTTGAATAATTACAAATACAATTATACACTGAATAATTACAAATAATTCAATTGTGCATAATTGTGAACCTTGTGCTGGGATGAATTTGCTTTTACTTTAACATGAATAGCGTTTGTTGTTTGGTGTGTGTGTGTGTGTGTGTGTGTGTGTAAATATAATGACAGCTTGCTTCTCAAGTAGCGCACTTCCTACCTCAAGTAGTGTTTGTCCACGTGTGCGAGTGCGTGTGTGTGCGTGTGTGTGTGTGTGTGCGTGTGTGTGTGTGTGTGCGTGTGTGTGTGTGTGTGTGTGTGTGTGTGAACCCTGGCCCTCTAGTTTATTGGAAAATCAATAGGTGCTGCTTACACAGTGACTACAGTCTCTCCTTCACTTCATTCCTTCTGAGGCGCGCGCGCGTGTGTGTGTGTGTGTGTGTGTTCACAGCGGCCCGCATTGATCCACTTTAGCATCTGTGTCAAGCTCGTATCGATTGTTGATGTGCTCGGATTCCCCTGCGCTCGTGTCACACACACACACACACACACGCGGTGGCGTGAATGAGCGTGACATCTCGTTTAATCGATTAACCAGTCGTCGTAGTGGATTTACGGAAGGTCGCAGACACACTCTGACACTCGTGCCGTGAAGACAGAAGATAAAAAGATCATTTACTTAATCTGCTTCCTCGCCATCAAAGCCGCTGATTGGCCGGCGGGATTGTGATGCGGCGGCTTAACGCTAATGACGCCTCATTTACTCGTCTCGCGCTTTTATTACGCGGAAATACCGCGATTTTACTCCGACGCGGCATTCTCCTGTGGATTTTCCGCATTGTTCCGCGTGTGATGGCGTTCCACCGCTAAGTGGAATTACAGTGCATTCCGATCTCCGTGTCGACACCTAATAGAGACTAAATACTTCAACTTCAACTAATACATTACTTTTATACTTTGAAGTCGATCTCGAACCGGTACTTTTATTCCAGCAAAAAGATTGAGCTTACACTTTTACTTACTGTTAGTTTTTTTTTTTTTACTTTAAACTTTTTTTCAAAGCACCTAAAGGACTTTTGGAGTGATGAGCGAGACTATACGCAGGCCTTTAGCTCCTCCCTCTTATCCAGAATGATCGTGTTGCGGTCAGTCATGTGACCCAGCTTGACCTTTACGTGCTAGCAAAGCTACGTTTCTGCTGATTGACGCGAGCAAACACAAACGGCACAATAACGCAGTCGTAACAATCCTGACGCTATGGCGTAATTTAGCCGCGAGGACAGACGAATGATGCGTGGGCTTTTAATTGGAGGTGTTGAAAAGCCGCGTGACAGAAGAGCGAATGAGGGGCCGTCACATGCTGAAACGGAATAGCGGCGCTGATTTGACCGGACGTATCCGAGCGGGTGGTTTATTACTGCGGCTCCGATTATTCTGTCGCTTTTTTTAAGCCTCGTGGACGTGATTCGCGTCGAATAGAATCATTGTATTTAGTTGTTGATACAATGTTACAATGTCCCATAATGCAATGTTCAGTGAGACATATTTGCTGCTTATTTGTAACTGTTACATTAGTCTCTCTCTCTCTCTCTCTCTCTCTCTCTCTCTCTCTCTCTTTCTCTCTCTCTCTCTCTCTCTCTCTCTCTCTCTCTCTCTCTCTCTCTCTCTCTCTCTCTCTCTCTCTCTCTCTCTCTCTCTCTCTCTCTCTCTTTCTCTCTCTCTCTCTCTCTCTCTCTCTCTCTCTCTCTCTCTCTCTCTCTCTCTCTCTCTCTCTCTCTCTCTCTCTCTCTCTCTCTCTCTCTCTCTCTCTCT
>MU204395.1:236575-247217 GCA_017309775.1 Paedocypris sp. Pulau Singkep | reverse complement strand
AGACAGACAGACAGACAGACAGACAGACAGACAGATAGACAGATAGATAGACAGACAGACTGCAGTGAGAGAGGAAGGTGGTTGCGGTTAGAGAAGAGGGTTTTAATGGCGTTGCAGCTCTTTAGCCCGGGGAGCATTAGCATTAGCATTAGCATACTGCCTCAGTGAATTCATCAGGCTCGTCCTGGAGAAGATGGCTTCCTCTCTGTCAGTTCCCTGCTTATGTTAGCGCGTAACCTTTCTAGTCATTTACACACGTCTACACCACATGGCACACTGCAAAAAATGCCAGTGAAAATAAAAAATATATAAAAAAAATATTTTTTTAATATTATAAAAAACAGAATGAGTAAAAAAAAAAAGACTAAAGTAAAAAGTAAAATTATCCGCCAGTGGGGTGAGAAAAATGTACTTGGTAAGACGGTTTGAAACAGGACCAATTTTTTTGAAACAAGCTAATTAATCGTTTACTCTTAATTCTGAGATAGTTAATGTATCTTGTCTGAACAATTTGTTGCTGTTTTGTTGTGTAATTTCAAGATCTTTTGGCTTCATTTTTTTTGCACTTCTTCCCCACACTGAAAAAAAAAAGATAAATAATGCAAAATATACGTAACTGCTTTTGATACACTTTCCAATGCAATTTGTTACCATCAATCTGTTTAACCAGTAGCAGTTAGTGGTTTTTTTGTTTTCCTCACAGGATTTGCTAAAGCTGTTGTCTATTAATATACATAATATATTTATATATATATAAGAATAGACGCATAACCTGAAAGCGCAGTTGTTTAAATGTGGAGTAAAGCGCAGCAGCATTAGCTGTAATGAAAGCGTCTGACCTTGATGACGAGTAGCTACTCGCTGAGGAAGAGTGTGAATGAGCCGAGCGTGGCACATCGCACTGGATCTGTCATAGAAATTATTCTAATGAACCTCCAGTCGAGATGTCGCTCCACTGCATTAAATATGGCACCGAGCGTGTGTGTGTGTGTGTGTGTGTGTTCCTCCAGTTTTACACATCTCTTTCCACAGTCCCAAGTGTTTTCAAATGTCAAACGATTCATTTTTTAAAAACTAATTAATCACACTTTCCTAACCCAAATTAATCGCGATTAATCGTGATTAATCGCGATTTAATGACAGAAAATTGTAATATTGGATATTGTAATATGTAAATCAATGTAAACTCAGCACCAAACAAACACTCGTTTAAATACTGCAATATAATTGGGTATAATTTTTGTTCAATTTGCAATAAATTTTCTTTGTTTTTTTAACCCTCCGAGGTCGAGTCACTCTTTGTTCAAGATAAAACACACAAAAAAAGTCATTGTTGGTCTTATTTGTAAGTGTTAATCATCAATTGAAAATTTGGAGTACACCATTTTTTAGGTTACACTCTTAATAAAAACAGGATGTTGTGTTTTTTGTAAAATAATAAAAAAATAAATAAAATAATAATAATAATAATAATATAAATAGAAACCATTGAAACACTTTCAGCAGCTGGAAACAATCACTGTGCGCTGCTGATCACAATGAGCCGCACCTGGTGACATGAGCACGACACTCTACTCATTAATTAATTCGGTCTGTTCATTGCACGTCGCCAAAACGAAAGTGGAAAAAAAAACGCAACTGTGATTAATGGCGTTAAAAATAATTGGCGCGATTAAACATTTAAAATAATTGCGTGTGTTAACGCGTTAATTTTGATGGCCCTAACTTATATATATTTATATTTTTATGTTTATATTTATTTATGTTTCTTTCCCTTCCTCCTCCTCCTCATTGGCTGTTTCTGACGGTGTGATTGATCGCTGCCGAGGGAACGGGCTTCTCAATGCGGCATTAATGGCTAATCAATCCTCTCGGTGTTATATAGTGAGCGTCCGGGGACTCCCGCACATCTTTAATCTGGACTTCATCTTTGTGGCCGACACACACTTTTGAACGCACACATCAGTCAGTCGATAATTCAGATTGTCCCTGTGCATTGGGGCTCAATTTATACATGCTTATTGTCTATATCTTATTATTATTATCATTATTATTATTTATATAGGGCAGATTTATAAACAACTTAAGATGACGATAAGTGGTTGCAAAAGTTGACGATTCGTTAAACCTGGATGTCGCCAAATAAAATGCTGATTAAAAGTATTATAAATCTTGGATTTGTTTTTGGATCTTTCTTCAAAGAAAAAAAACAAAAAAACTGTTCAATACTTTAAATGGACTGTGCGAAAAAGATTAGGACGTTGGCATTAATTAGCAATGCAACTTACACGCATTGACTCTTAGAGTTAAACAAAATGGCGGCATGTTGACTACAGATAATCAGTAATATGACTAATATTCAATCCACTTAGTTTAAACGCATGTGTATGGTTTAAAATACTAAATCTGAACAATATGTGTGTTGTATTGTATTGTTTTTATCTGTATGTATAAAAAGTCGGTGGTGACAACACATTCAGCGTATTTTGTTTGGCTGTGTAAGAGCGATTTCAGAAAATGTATCATTTTTTAATAAACGTATTTTGCTACACTTTAATATCTAATGTGCAATTTTTATTTCAAATAACACCCAGATGCTGAATATCTAATGCGTAGGAGCAAAAATCTCCCTTTTTCCCTTGTCTCAGTATTCATCTTTGGTTTCTTTCTCTTTGTCTTTCACACGTCTGACCTCCTCAAGTATCTGTCTTTCTTTCTTTCTTTTCTCCTCTTCTCTTTCCTCGCAAACCCTCCGCAGGTAAAGCTCAACCGCTTTAGTCAAATAACGATCCTTTGCTGTTTTTGTTTTTCGAGGCGTATACAAGTTTTTGCCATTTTTTTTTATTTTTCCGATTTTTCGTTTCTCTGTAGGTTTTTGGACGGATTTGACATTGACATTTCAAGTTTGCTCTCCAAAGAGACGTTTAGATTTTCATGCTTTATCATTTTGTGCTTTGATACTGTGATCGTTTATTTGCACACAATTGTAATTTTAGATTTATGGCTTTCAGAAAAACAAACACACAAACAACACAATAAACAACGGTTCAGTAAAAGAATGAGTCAAACGAATCGTATGAATTTTGTTCATGTGAAACGGTCTAAAATATAAAGGTAATTTAAATCCACAGTATCTGAAACTATTTCGACGAGTATGTAAGTCGTATAAAAATAAAAGGCAACAAAGTAATTTGTTATAAAAACAAAGTAACATAGTGTAGATAAAAACGTAGATAAAAACGTTTTGTTCATCTCAAGCTCCAAATTCCTTGATTTTAAGATTGTAGGAAAAAAACGAGCAAATGTACATCCACCATAAAACAAATCTGAACAATTTCAAGATGATTTAAGTTCCTAAAAATGATAAATCCACAAGAGCCAATGAATGACGGGGGAAAAAACGAGTTAAAAAAAAGCTTCACCTTGAAGTCGACTAAGGTCAAAACCTGGAACTGCTTTGCTTCCTGTATTAATTTGCACTTGTTATTAATTACACTAACATAAACAACAAATATACCGTATATATGCAATTATAAGCACCCCGCAAAAATAAGCCCCAAAAAAAAATATATATTTTTAAATGTTTTTGTTTCTGGTCCAATTACGTTGATATTCTCTTTTCTTACAAACTTTTGAACTTTTTTATTCTCTTTTTAACAAGCCTAACTTGTGACTGGTATAATTGTGATGTTGTTTTACTTGAGTAATAGATAAACAAAAAGTCAATTCTAGTGGTCAGGACTTCATTTCCCAAGATCCTTTGATCTCCAGTCAGACTCCGCACAAGCTCAGAGCAATAGTTTCAAGCTCAGGCCTGTTTCAAGCTCTGTGTTTATCTGACAACGTGTGAAGAGGAAGGATTATTATCCCCTGTTTAGCAGACCCAGCGTTTTGATTGTGTCTGTTCCTTGGATTATTTTACTTCTTGCTCGTGTTCTTCATATTTTACTGTTTCGACTCTTTCTGCGATGACTCTTTCTGCGATGACTCTTTCTGCGATGGACTCGTTTGTAGCCGCTTGTGCTAAGCTAAGCTAATCGGTCTTGATTTGTAGTCTCTGTTTGTTGTAATATAATTCTCTTATTTCGGTTTAGTATTACGGTCAGTAATATCCCAGAAGCGAAATAAAACGATGATCACCAGATCTACCGAAATTCACTCCTGATGCGCTGACTCTCGAAAAAAAATGGGATGAGATTTCACTAGCTGACTAAGAATCCCCGAAGACGGAGGGGAAAAAAAGGAGGCGGGGCTTGGGAGAGGGGAGGAGGCGAGCACGAGCATCTCATTTGCATTTCAGTGGAAAACCATCCCAGCCTTGATACACCCTCTCCAGAGGAAGCCCCTCCCCCTCCTCACACACACACACACACACACACACACACAATCAGCCAGGCTTTAATACAAGGCCTGGAGCATCCGCGCTTGACTGCGGAGCGCGCACACACACACACACACACACACACACACACACACACATGCTGACTGGTAAATAGTCGGCTTTTTTTCCTCCCCGTGCAAACACGGAGACAGATTGTTCCGGGTGCGTTTGCTGAGGTCTGATTTGGTTTGGACTCTTTATCACTCTGTTATTCTCTCTTTCTCTCTCTCTCTCTCTCTGTCCTCCTCCTCGCTTCACCTCCTGACCTTCTCCGTCTCCGTGTTCCTCTTGTTTGTCCACCTCTGCGTTGTTTGAGTGTGTGTGTGTGTGTTTTATTTAGACACTGAGGCTTTCTGTTCTTCGCCCTCCCTCCCTCGTTCTCGTCCCGTGACAGACGAGTGTTTGACCTTTTTACATAAGAGGAAAACAGGCGAGCTTTCATTGCTTTCTTGTTTGTTGTCGTTGTGTATCAGTCTTCGTTTTTTTTTTTTATTATTTAATTTTTCCGGTATTTATACGGGATCTCGTCGGGATGTCGTCTGCGTGGTGGGTTTCTATGGAATCAGATAAGAGGAAAAATCAATTGTAAAATTCTAAGAAACGAACGAAAATGCTCCACGTTTACATTTGTTTTTTTTTTCAAATATTTCACAGTAAAACCAGTGAAACTTGGTCCAGAAATCCAAACGGAAAAAGAGCAAAAATCGGAGCAAAAAATCCGAAGTGAAATTAAAAAAAGGGTTTCAAACAAAAACGTGAAGATTGCACGCAAAACATAAAAAACAAGCGTAAGTGTAAAGCATTTTCGTTCGTTTCTTATACATTTACATTTGATATTTTTGGCACTAATCTGATTTCGTAGGTTAGAGGACAAAAATTAAATACATTTTGCAGTGCCGTATCAAGGGACACTTTATTTAATTAAAACGTCTATGTATTATCAGTATTTAAACTTTTTGTGTGTTTTTCTGCTGTAAAACAATTTTTTACGGGTTTACACTCTGATTTCTGTGTACATTAGGACATATTTTGGGCTTCCACGTTCCGACGTTACTGTTTTTAATTCGTTTTTATTTCAGTGTTGTTTAGCCACTGTTAACTGTTGCGTCGTGGCTAATGTTTATTTCTGTTATTGAGTCAATAATAGCATTATTTAATAGAACCATTATTTAAAGAAAGAAAAGAGGACGCATCGCAAATAAACAGAACACATTGAAAAAAAAATTGTTGCATGTTCCTCGATGTGAAATTTTAATAATTCTAATTTGCATATGCTTTAATATGCATTTCATATGAAAATATAAGCACCCGAGTTTTGTAGCTGCTAAAGTAAGAAAAATAAAACGTATTACATTTGCATTATATATATATATATATATATATATATATATATATATATAATGCAAATGTAATAAGTTTTTGCAAATGCAAATGTAATAAGTTTTTAATGCGTATTATTTTAACAAATACAATTGTTTATTATCCCTTTAACTATATGTGCGAGATAAATATATATAACATATATAAATATCCACTTAATTACCCGACACTTCACGCAGGCATCAACATGTGTTAGTCTGCCGTCCGCATCACGTTTTTCACCCTTCTGGTTTGTTCTGGGTGAGAATAATGTCAATCCTGCTGCCAATTACTACTTACACTCACTCGCTGCCTTCATTCATCTGATGTGTGTTGATGGCGTGTGTGTCGACATCTAGATTCTACATTCACGCTGCGCATTTCTTTAACGCAAATTTGCATTTATATTTGAAATTTTGGGGAGAGGGGGAGAGAGAGAGAGAGAGAGAGAGAGAGGAAGAGAGGGAGAGAGAGTGAGGGAGAGAGACACAGAGAGAGGGAGAGAGAGAGAGAAAGAGAGGGATGAAGCGAGTAGGGATGAGAGAGAGAGAGAGAGCTAGAAATGAAAGTGGGATGGAGAGAGAGAGAGGGATGAAGCAAGGGGGGAGATAGGGAGACAGACAGAGAGAGAGAGAGAGATATGGTGAGAGAGAGAGAGAGAGAGAGAGAGAGAGAGAGAGATAAAGAGAGAGAGATAGGGTGAATGAGAGAGAGAGAGAGAGATGAGAGGGAAGAGAGAGAGAGACAGAGAGAGAGAGAGGGAAGAGAGTGGGACGGAGAGGGAGAGAGAGAGAGAGAGAGAGAGATAGGGTGAGGGAGAGAGAGAGGGCTGAAGCGAGGGGGGAGATATGGAGAGAGAGAGAAAGAGAGAAAGACAGAGAGAGGAAGAGAAATGAGAGAGGGAAGAGAGAGTGGGACGGTGAGGGGGGTGGGGGGGGCGAGAGAGAGAGAGAGAGAGAGGAGCGAGAGAGAGCGGGGGTAGAGATGGAGAAGGAGGGGGAGTACAGAAGAGAAGAGACATTAGAGAGAAACAATAGAAGTGTGTGTGTGTGTGTGTGTGGGGGGGGTGATGTGGTAAGAACAGCCCTAGGTTGTGCCAGATGGCAGACACACTGCCCACTTCACCCCATCACACACTTTCTTTGCGTGTTCCTCTGTTTCTCCGAGAGACGAGTGTTTCTGCCACAGTCAGGTAGAGTCAGAGCTAGAACACGCCCATGATAATGAAAAAAAAAGTGACGCTACACCAGAGGAGTAAAGAGCAGCGGAAAACCACACTGGAGTAAAAGTACTTTTTTTTTTTTTTTTTTTAATTTGTTGTAATTACTCCATTACAAGTCACAAGTCACCAGTTCTGAGACGACTTGAGTAAAAGTCGTAAAGAATCCCATTTTAAACAAACGTAAGTATTTTACTCTTAGTGATTTTTGGCTCGAAACAAACGTGAAAAAAAAAACTCCTTATTTAAAAGGTTTTATTTTTTTATTATGGTTTATATTATTTATATTATAAAATTAAAAATTGTGGTAAATAAAATCTCACTAAAATGGCAGAACGAAATAGACAAAAAAAGGACAAAAAGTCAGTCTTGGTCAAACTCAAATGTGCAAAAAAGTGCAAACCATCCTGCAGATGGCGATATCACCTCGTCCGCACAAGAAATTAACCGCGGTAATAAAGACGCGATTTCACGATCACAATGTAGCGAGTAACGGTAAGTGTCCATTCAAATGTAGTGGAGTAAAGATACAGATACTCAATCACGAATGTAGTCAAGTAGAGAGTAAAAGTTACTTATGTTTGAGTACAAAGTGGCTGAAACAACTCAAGTAATGTACTCATGTAACATTTACTCAAGTACTTTACACCTCTGGTAACAAATGACTGTAAGTTTCCGTTCAAATGTAGAAGTAAAGAGTACAGATACTCAATCACAAATGAAGTGGAGTAGGGAGTAAAAATTACTTCGGTTTGAGTACAAAGTTGCCAAAACAACTCAAGTAATGTACTCATGTAACATTTACTCAAGTACTTTACAAATCTGGTGACGAGTGACAGTAACTGTTCATTATAATGTAGTGGAGTAAAGAGACAGATATTCAATCACTAATGTAGTCAAGTAGAGAGGAAAAGGTACTTACAGTATGTTTGGGTACAAAGTTGCCGAAACAACTCAAGTAATGTACTCATGTAACAAGTACTTTACACCTCTGGTAACAAGTGATGGTAAGTTTCCATTCAAATGTAGTGGAGTAAAAAGACAGATACTCAATCACAAATGTAGTCTAGTAGAAAGGAAAAGCTGCTTGTGTTTGAGTACAAAGTAGCCGAAACAGCTCAAGCAATGTACTCATGTAACATTAAGTACTTTACATCTCTGGTAACTAGTGATGGTAAGTTTCCGTTCAAATGTAGTGGAGTAAAGAGACAGATACTCATTCACTATTGTAGGGAGGACAAGTTTTTTCTGTTTGAGTACAAAGTAGCTGAAACAACTCAAGTAATGTACTCATGTAACATTTACTCAAGCACTTTACCAATCTGGTGATGAGTGACAGTAAGTGTCCATTATAATGTAGTGGAGTAAAGAGACAGATACTCAACGACTATTGTAGTCAAGTAGAGAGGAAAAGTTTCTTATGTTTGAGTACAAAGTAGCCAAAACAACTCAAGTAATGTAACATTTACTCAAGTACTTTACACCACTGCAAACCACGTCACGTGACGTCGACTTCCACAAACGGTGCGGATCACGGCGTCGCTCTATCCCGCAGACGGCGGAGGTCAAACCCGCCGCGACCCGCGACCCCGAAATCCCGCGTTAACGAGTATGAATGTGTGTGCCTGGCTCTCCATCCGAACCCTGCCATCCCGCTCGTTCACCAGCGCCTGGGAAATTGGAATTGATTGGCCCTCCTCGTCTCAGTCCGGACGCCTAAACGGGATAGATTGTCGCCGTTGTGCCGACTCACTCTCTCTCTCACACACACACACACACACACACACACACACACAAACACACACACGCGATGTCGATGAAGATTATTACTTTTCAACCAAGCCTGATTTATCTCTATCTAATCGATACCCGGTCCACGCTGGTTGCCCTCCGCGTTGGCAGGACACACACACACACACACACACGGCGAGCGTCAGTGTGTAATACCAGAGAGATTAAATGTATGTTCTTTTTTTTTTTTCTTTCTTCCCCCCCTCCGCTCTCGATAAGTCAACAGCGCGGTGCCACTCGACTAATCGGATGGCGGCGTCTACACACACGCACCGTGTTGCCAAGCAGACGAGTAAAGCGGGCACGAGCGTACGTGCGTAAATACCCGGGGCGCTAACGAGAGCGCGCGCACGCACACACACACACACACACACATCTGCTCTAATCTACAGTGCTGTTCAGATAAGGGATTAAGGAAACGGAGGGATGCCCGTCAGCAGGGTAGACGGAGAGAGAGCGCTGTGGGCCACGCCCGTTTCTCTTTCGCCTGTTTCTGTAAAGTGCGGCGGTTTTTTAGTGGCGCGCGCGTGCGTGTGCGAGTGTGTGTGTGTGAGGTGTGCGGAGGAGAGAATGGAGGCCTTAATGGATTCATCTCTGCTTGACTAATTTTAGGGCCTTTTAACAGCGAGCGCCTTCTCTCTCTCTCTCTCTCTCTCTCTCTCTCTCTCTCTCTCTCTCTCTCTTTCTCTCTCTCTCTCTCTCTCCTTCCTCTGCTCTACCTCTTCCCCGCTCGGCTTTTCTCTGCATCTACGGCTAATTTAATGAAGAGTCGCCCGACTGCTTTTAGCATTAATATTCCAATATGGAGCGGTGTAAATAATAAATGCAACAACCCCCCCCATCACCACCAGCATCACCACTCTCTCTCTCTATCTCTCTCTCTCTCTATCTCTCTGTCTATCATTCCCTCTCTCTCTCTCGCTCTTTATCTCTCTGTCTATCATTCCCTCTCTGTCTCTCTCTCTCTTCTCTTTCTCTCTCTCTCTCTGTCCCTCTTTCTCTTTCTCAATCCCCTATCCGCACTCTTCCTCCCTCCCTCTCTCTCTCTCAATCTCTGCTCCGCACTCGCTCTCTCACTCGTAGATGATGTTGAGTCCCATCTGTTGTGTCTTTGGTACTACCAACTGAGCGCTCCCTCTGGATGAGAGAGGAAAGAGAGGAAAGCTAGACACATAGCAACAGTATGGCTGAAATAGCGCGTGTGTGTGTGTGTGTTTGCATAGAATAACAATTAAATAAAAGTGTGTAAAAACATTATAAACTCGAGTTCTGTGGAAAGCAGTTGCTTTTTATGTAATTATGCGGTTTCACGCATCTGCGCCGTTTGAAAAAGAGGAATATTATTTTCAAATCTATTCTAAATAATAAACCCCTGGGATGTTTTTTTTTTCAGAACTTTTTTCAGGCTCCCAGTCTGGCGATCCCAGCAGAAGTGTCACTGGGAGTAACTGTAAAGTTTAAACATGTGGTGCGTACGTAACGGCAGTCGTATCAGTTTCTGATTTTGAGCTGATTGCTTTTCATAATGGAGGAAAGATTCACTGTTGCCATGGTTACCTCCTAAAATGACTTCGGTTCATGAGCTTCAATTTAGAACACACACACACACACACACACACACACACACACACACACACACACACACACACACAGACATGCATATACATATGTGTGTAAAATATATGTATACTACAGTTACGCAAAGTAAAGATCTTGAATCTAGACCGTCTCCATTGCACACACAAGCAAAAAAATCAGTTGTTTATGATTGATCTCAAAGACTGAATCATTGTAAGTAAAGAGTAAGTTACAGTATTTATTCATTTGTGTAACATTTATATATATATATATATTTTCTCAAAAAAGATATTGTTTTTCAACCAACCAACCTA
>MU204395.1:211472-213712 GCA_017309775.1 Paedocypris sp. Pulau Singkep | reverse complement strand
CACACACACACACACACACGCACTCACACACACACACACAGACTCACACACACACACACACACACACACACACGCACTCACACACACACACACACACACACACACACACACACACTTCTGTGTAAGAGCCCTGTTGTAAAATACTGCCTTTATTGATGTATAAATAAATCAGAGAGAAGTCAGGGCCGACACAGCCAACACGAGCATTAAAACACACTTAGAGTGACAGAGATATAAATTACTACCTTTTTACATTCGACAAATTGGTTATTACGCTGTAATTATTGTCCCGAACTCCTTTATACTCGCACTGTGATCTGCTGATTTAAACTGACTTGGCTTTTTATACTTGGGAAGAGAGTGTCTGACTTTACTGACGGAAAAAACATAGAATGCTTGTTTATTTCCTAACAATATTTTTCCATTATTTGTAATCTTTATTTTTAATTTTTAACATTTATCTATCTATCCATCCATCCCTCCTTCTTTTATCTGTCTATCTATCTATCTGTCTGTCTGTCTATCTATCTCTCCATCCATCCATCCATCCATTCGATTATCTCTATCTATCTTTTCATTCATCCATCCATCCATCCATTTATATATCCACCCATCCATTAATCCATCTGATTATCTATCTATCTATCTATCTATCTATCTATCTATCTATCTATCTATCTATCTATCTATCTATCTATCTATCTATCTATCTATCTATCTTTCTATCCCTCCATCCATCCATTAATCCATGCGATTCTCTGTATCTATCTATCTATATATCTATCTATCTATCTGTCTGTCTATCTATCTATCTATCTATCTATCTATCTATCTATCTATCTATCTATCTATCTATCTATCTATCTATCTATCCATCTATCCATCTGTATCCATCCATCCATCCATCCGATTATCTGTATATATCCCTCCCTCCCTCCCTCTATCTCTCTCTCTATTCTACAGTACCTCTGCACTCAGACGCTGTGGTTGAACCGTGCTGTGTGTGTCTTGTGTGTGTAGGTAACAGGTTCTTCTTGACCTCGTACGGCGCTCTCTACATATCTGACGTTCAGAAGGAAGACGCGCTCTCCACCTACCGCTGCATCACCAAGCACAAGTACAGCGGCGAGACCCGGCAGAGCAATGGAGCTCGTCTCTCTGTTCTGGGTCAGTTCGCTTTTTTTGACTCCACGTTTTTTGCAAGAAATGCGGTGAATATAGTTCTAACGATGGAGGTAGTTTGACAACAAGGAAAGCTTAATTTTGAATACATTATTACATTTTACATTATACATTACAGGGGTGTATAGAGTACCAGACAGCCATACTTGAGTAAAAGTACAGACACTTACTATAAAAACTACTCCATTACAAGTAACAAGTCACCAATTTCAAGGCGACTTGAGTCAAAGTAGCAAAGTATCCCATTTTAAAAGAACTTAAGTATTAAGAAGTATTTTTATTCGTGCTCAATATAGGCCCAAAAAAAAGAAATGTGAAAACAAACTATTGTTTACCAAGACAGAAACAAAATTTAACTTCAATGTTTGAAAACGTGTAGAACAAAGTAGATAAAAAGAACAAAAAGTCAGTCTCAATCACTTACATTTGCAAGTAGATATAAAATAAAATGATTAATCTGATTAGTAAATTATATATTATATATATTAGATAAAGTTATATATTATATAATAACATTTGTAAAACACATTTTTACGCCAATAATTCGCGTTCTTGTGGTTTCTAATTCACAAATAGCCTCCATTACCTTCAGCAGCCTAAAGATGGCGATAATCACCTCGTCCGCCCAAGAAATTAACCGCGGTATAAATCGATTCTGGCTTGTCGCGCACAATCACAATGTAACGAGTAACGATAAGTGTTTGTTCAAATGTAGTGGAGTGAAAAGTACTGCTACTCAATCATAAATGCAGTGGAGTAGAGAGTAAAAGTTGCTTATATTTTTGATACTCAGTGCAAGTACGAAGTAGCCAAAAACATACTTAAGTAAAGTAACCAAGTACATTTACTCAAGTACCTTACACCCCTGATACATTACATACAATATTCCTTAAGTTGCGTATTATTGGTCATGTCGTAAACGTGCCCCGAGACTCAGACACAATCATAACGCTGGGTTTGCCAAACAGGGGATAATAATCCTTCGCTTAAAAAAAATACTGAGAGCTCGACGGGCCTCACGCAGTTTCTCTGCGCAGGAGCGGACTGGGGCAAAGACT
>MU204395.1:198972-208972 GCA_017309775.1 Paedocypris sp. Pulau Singkep | reverse complement strand
TCCATCCATGTCTATCTGTCTATATATCTGTCTATCTATCTATCTATCTATCTATCTATCTATCTATCTATCTATCTATCTATCTATCTATCTATCTATCTATCTATCTATCTATCTATCTCTCTGTCTCTCTGTCTGTCCGTCCGTCTGTCCATCCATCCATCCATTCATCCATCCATCCATCCATCCATCTGTCTTTACCTTATACACAACTTTCTTCATGAAACAGTCTCAAGATTAGTTAAAATGTACAATTCCTCTCAAATACCTGAGTACTGAGTACAATGGAGACGTGCGTTGAGTCTCTTGTGTGTGTGTGGGTGTGTTTCAGAGCCTCTGAGGGTCACTCTCTCGCCCAAGAACCTCAAGACGGGCATCAGCAGCACGGTCATCCTCTCCTGCGCCGTGCAAGGATCTCCTCACTTCACCGTCTCCTGGTTCCGCAACACTGAGCCCATCCTGCCCGACCAGCACTTCTCCATCCAGGGGATCCACAACGAGACGCTCTTCATCACGGCCGCCCAGAAGAGACACTCCGGGGCGTATCAGTGTTTCGCCACTCGCAAGGGTCAGACGGCCCAGGACTTCTCCATCATTCTGCTCGAGGGTGCGTCTCTTGGAAGTCTCTTTTTTCTCCTGTTGTCTGTATTTTTGTTCTTTATTTTTTTTTAGCTGGGGTCCTGTAGTTGTCTTTGTAATTCTGTATTTTTTTACTTTATTTTTCATGTTTTTATTTTTGCATTTGTATGTGGTTTTCATTCAAATTGTATTATATGTGTATTGGAATTTAATGTCATATACACATTGCAGATGGTACAACATGCAATGAAATGTATGTTGCAGTTGTCCAGCCTTTCATTAAACATGGAGGGGGGGCATGTGAGATGGAGATATGTTAAAAAATAAGAAATAAAAAACAATAAAATACACAAATAAATAGACAAGGATAAAACTATGAAGATGAAAAAAGATTAAAAAAAAAAAACAAAAAAACTATAAAATGACCAAACTGCAAAATACAAAAAAATGCAAATGTACTCTTTAACCACCTAAAAATATTATTATTATTATTATTATTATTATTGTTGTTGTTGTTGTTGTTGTTGTTGTTATAATAACAACAATAATAATAGTAATAACAATATTAACAATTGTTGGTTTTTTATTAATAATAATATTATTTGTTGTTGTTGTTGTTATACTACTATTATTGTTACTTTATTAATATTATTAGCATAAAACTTATTACCTTTTTATTTATTTATGTATTTATTATTACCATTATTATTATTAGCAGCACTAGTAGTACTAATAATAGTATTAATATTGATAATAGTTACGCTTTACTGCTACTATTATGAATTAATCCTAAAAAGTTGTTTCTGTCTGTCTTGTATCTATCTATCTATCTGTCTGCCTGTCTGTCTGTCTGTCTGTCTATCTATCTATCTATCTATCTATCTATCTATCTATCTATCTATCTATCCATCTATCTTCTTTTCCTACTGCTTATTTTATGTGTCTCAGCTTTACGTGTGAGCTCGGCACTAACGCTCTGACTCCTCCCCCTCTTCTCGCCCCGTCAGACGGAACCCCGCGGATCGTGTCATCCTTCAGCGAGCGCGTGGTGGCCCCGGGCGAGCCCTTCTCCCTCATGTGCGCCGCCAAGGGAGCTCCGCCCCCCACCATCACCTGGACGCTGGACGACGAGCCGGTGGCGCGGGACTCGGCGCACCGGGCCAGCCAGTACACGCTCTCGGACGGCTCGACCGTCTCGCACGTCAACGTCACCAACCCGCTGATCCGCGACGGGGGCGTGTACCGCTGCGCCGCACGCAACTCGGCCGGTGGCGCCGAGTACCAAGCGCGCATAAACGTAAGAGGTGCCTGTCTACTTTTCAATCTCAGTCGTTTAGGGTTGACCCCCCCCCCACCCCGACCCCTGACCCTTGACCCCTCAACATCTGTCTCGTGTGTGTGACCTTGACCCCTGACCTCTCAACATCTGTCCTGTGTGTGTGTGTGTCTGTGTCCTGTCCCGTTCTTGTCCACCGTCCCGAGTGTCGTTTTGTTCTCTCGCAACGTTTCCACTTTTGTTTGTCTCTCCATCTGCGGATTCTGTCTTTCCTTTTGCTTTCACGCGTACACGGTGTTTCGTCTGGCGAGCACACTCACCGCGTCCTGCCTGTTCTCACGGACGGAGTGGAGAGCTGCCAGCCGGGCAGTGCCATCACGCCAGAGAGAGAGAGAGAGACAGATAGAGTGAGAGAGAGAGAGAGAGAGACAGAGATGGATGGATGGATGAATGGACAAAAGGATGGGCATTACGATAGACGAATGGACAGAAAGACAGAGATAGATAGATAGATGAACTGGATATATTGATGGGCAATGGACAGATGGACAGACAGAGAAAGATATGAACAGAGAGATGAATGGACAGAAAGAAAGAAAGAAAGATAGATGGATGCACGGACGTACGGACGAACAGACAGACAGACAGACAGACACAGATAGACAGATAGATGAACTGGATATATTGATAGGCAATAAGTTGGACAAATGGACAGACAGAAAGAGAGATGTATGGACAGAGAGATGGATGGACAGAGGATAGATAGATAGATAGATAGATAGATAGATAGATAGATAGATAGATAGATAGATAGACAGACAGACAGACAGACAGACAGAGAGACGGATGGAAGGATGGATGGATGGATAGATGGATAGATAGATAGATAGATAGATAGATAGATAGATAGATAGATAGATAGATAGATAGATAGATAGATAGATAGATAGATAGATAGATAGATAGATACATAGATAGATGGATAGATGGATAGATGGATAGATGGATAGATGGATAGATAGATTGATAGATAGATAGATAGATAGATAGATAGATAGATAGATAGATAGATAGATAGATAGATAGATAGGTAGATAGATACATAGATAGATAGATAGATAGATACATAGATAGATAGATAGATAGATAGATAGATAGATAGATAGATAGATAGATAGATAGATAGATAGATAGATAGATAGACAGATAGACAGATAGATAGTAGTTTCTTCAGCACGAGTACATCAGCAGGTCTGGTGACCATCTGTGCTTTGCTTTTTTCTGTGCGACACAAGTTCTTGTCAGGATCATTAGCCTCTTTCACACAGCAATGCCGGTAAAATGCTGGACCGACTTTACCGGTAAACAGTGTTCACACAAGCGCTGCCATTCCGGCATTTTACCGGTAAAGAACTATTCACACAGCGCTTTCAAAATACTGGTATGTTCGGTGACATCATCACCTGACGATGCCCTTTAAACAGCTGCGCCTTTGTAAACATGGATAACCGCGGTAATTGTTTCATTTGTAACTGTTTCTTTTATGTGGTGACGAATGTCTTCATCTGCCCGATTAGAAGCGTTATAAGGAATACGCGCGTGACCCTCGTCAGAATGTTCTGATTGGTCGTTTACCTCAGTGCGTACTGAACTTCCGCTTGCTTATTCCGGCAATCTTCGTTCAGCTTTCCGGTAATTTACCGGCATCGTTGACGTTTGTGGAATAATTCCGGATCGAATTTACCGCCATTTGTCTGTTCACACATGACTGCTTGCCGGAATTTTACCAGTAATTTCCCGACAAGGTCTGTATGTGTGTGTGTGTGAAAGGGTGTAGTGTTTGCGAAAGCCTCCCAGAGTTTGACGAATGAATAGTTGAACAGCAGGTCTTTGTGGCAACGGCTGATATTTAGACAAGCGAGACGTTCGGTTACGACACGTCTGTCTGCGTCGTGGAAACGTGTCAAACAGCAATTACTGCGAACGAGACCCTGTGTGGACACCCGATATTTCCAGCCTTAATAATAATACACATTATCCCCAGTCCCCTCATGCATATTCAAAACACCAACCACACACTCTTTCCCTCGCTCACACACACAATGGCTTCACGACATCGATTTTAACCGGTGTATCTATGAGCAAGCGGCGAAATACCGATGCAGAGTTCCTCTGCGCATACGCACCCAAGTTCATATATATTATGTTGGAGAACAAAAGAAATGGAGAGAAGTGGAAAGACAGGCAGAGAGTAACCGTGGAGAGGGATAGTGTGCGACAGTCGTCTTGAATAATACATCAGGGTTGACTCGTCAGAGCGGTGACTTCAAAGCGCAACGCACGCTGAGCCGAGAGAAAGGAAGAGCGAGCGATAGAAGACGAGAGCAGTTGAAGAATGAAGAGTGGGCTGTTGGGGAGGAAGAAGAATGTGTGTGCACAAAATCTCCATAGGCTCCGTTGAGGCGTTCGCTTAGACCGCCCTCCATTTTAAAGCGAGCGACTCTTCTCGTTCTGTCCATCACGTTCTGTTCTGTTCTCGTTGCGTCTTACGCCATTGGCCGCTCATACCTTCACCGTGTCCATCCATTGGTTGGTACGCCCCTCCATCCTCGTGTGTGACCTGAGAGCAGAGTCCTGCAGAACTTCAGCCTGGTCCTAGTCAAGTCTACGTCGTAAGCGTAGAATAGTCCCGTAGAATAACCTTCGATCGGGTCAACCCAATGTGGACACCAACTGACCCAACGGAATTCGTCTGGAGTCAAAATTTGTCGCACTAATTACCCACGATGGTGACAAAATATTCCCAAATAAATTGGATATGTATTGCTGATTCGGCTCTTTGTCTGGACGGAGGAGTTATTTGGCACGAAAATGCAAACAATCCAATTCGAAGCAAATCAGGCGGACTAGCTTTAGCATCGACTAGCTTGAGAGTCATCTCATCAGACCAGTCACTAGCATTAGGCCGGACTCAAACCAAAACTTGTTTGACTTAGTAAATTGCTTGTGAGATTCAGATCAAGTAGCAGACGCCTTCTTTCCTTTATCACTTCTCAGGCCTCTGTTCTCTCTATCCCAAACCCTTTATATGATTGTTGTTGGATGTTGTTTTTGAAATGCAATCGATTGTTACAAACATCTGATGCTTTTGTAGCTTGCAACACGTCACACGTAGCCTTTCGGCTCGGCTCGCACGAGTAGCAGCTACATTGATAACGTAAGTCTGAATCAGGTAGTTGGTAATGATTGGCGGCATGATTACCTTCTCGTACGTGCCCACGAGCCGAGCTGTGACTATTGATAGACACTTTTTGACAGATACGCACAACATTTTCCACTGCCAACATAAAGGGCATTCTAACCCCTTCCTTCCCCTCCACCATTTGCTCTCATTCTCTACTCCTCCTCTTCCGATTATCCATTCCAACAATTTTTCCACTTGGTCCCCAATATCCATTTCTCTTTCATTGTCACTATCCCCTGCTTCCTTACCCCCCCCCCTCTCTTTCCGTATCTCTCTCTATCACTCTCTCTCTCTATCTCTCACACTCTCTCTCACACTCTCTCTATCTCTCTCTATCTCTCACACTCTCTCTATCTCTCTCTCTCTTTCTGTCTCTCTCTCTCTCTCTCTCTCTCTGTCTCTCTCTCTCTCACACACTCTCTCTATCTCTCTCTATCTCTCACACTCTCTCTCTCTTTCTCTCTCTCTCTCTCTCTCTCTCTTTCTCTCTCTCTCTCTATCTATCTATCTATCTATCTCCCTTTCGCTTTCTTTTTGTGCTTTTCGCAGGTGCTCCAAGCATCAGGGCCATGAGGAACATCACCGCCGTGGCTGGCCGCAACACCTTTATTAACTGTCGCGTGATTGGCTATCCTTATTACTCCATTAAGTGGTATAAAGATGGGATGCTGTTGCCTGACAACCATCGTCAAGTGGTGTATGAAAACGGCACGCTGAAGTTGAGCGATGTGCAGAAGGGCATGGACGAGGGGGCGTATCTGTGCAGCGTTCTCATCCAACCGCAGCTCTCCATCAGCCAAACGGTTTACGTCACAGTCAAAGGTCAGTCGCCGGGAAGAAATGCGCCATGACGCGACAGGTGGAGAAAAAAAAATACAACTCGAAGTGCTTTCGCACTATAAGGGGCACTTAAAAGCCCCTTAAAAGTAATACTCTAATATTTAATGTAATAATATATAGAAAAATAAATACTCAAAGCCAAATTTCTACTTTAGTTAGGTAACGAAGTAGTATTACTTTGTTACTTGACACCTCTGCTTAAAAGACAAATGTTTCAAAACTGATTGTGCGCCTTATAATACGATACAAAAGTGTCTTACAGTTTGATAAATACGGTAGTTTGCCAGTGGCCAGTGGGAGTTCAAGTTAATTTGTATAGCGATTTTCGTAGTCCGAGACCAACGCAAAGACACTATGTGAAAAAAAGTATTTACAAAGAGAAATGTCGATTCTTTATATGAGTTTTAAAAATATTGGGGGAGGGGGGGGGGCAGTAAAAAAAAAAAATTGCCGTATGGAGTATAGCCTTACGTTATTGGAACTACAGCGTTTGCATTAATTGATGACTTTGGAGGGTTAAATGCATCTATAGGTGAACATAAACCACCATATGTACAGTACTTTGTGTTGGAACACGATCTGGTAAGTTCTCGAGCAATAGGTGGGTGTTGAAAGAGCTTCATTGGCAAATAAATCTGGATATAAATACACAACTAATAGCCTCTGATTAAAAATACCACAGGCCTTCTGCTGGCTTACGCAGAAAATGTAGATGAACGGAATTACCACGCGTGTCTATAGAAGCGAGCAAAGACAGTGAGGTGTAGTGTCCGTGTGTGTGTGTGTGTGTGTGTGTGTGAGTGTGTGTACAACACTGACTCCAGTGTAAAGGCAGTATAGTGTGGTGCTTGTCTTGTCATGTCTCTGATTTAATTAGCTGAATTTTAACAAGGCCCAGATTAAATCCCCCAGATGTCTCAGATGAAGCCCCCCACCTCGGTTTCCATGGCAATGCCATTATTCCCCTTGCCAATTGGGCTCTAATTAGAGCAGCTATTATGGACTGGAAGGGTAGGATGTTGGTAAATGTGTCCGAGCGTGTGCCGTTTTCCCAGCACGAGGGTCAGTTTCACCGAGATTATTGCGTGTCAGATGCTGAGCCTCGTATTCTCGTCCTCTCCCAGTTCCTCCGCTCATCCAGCCCTTTGACTTCCCACCCACCTCCATCGGGAAGCTGATGTACATAGCCTGCGTGGTCTCCTCCGGGGACATGCCGATCAGAATCACGTGGCGGAAGGACGGGCAGGAGATTGTGTCGGGGACGTCGGGAGTCACCATCGAGACCAAGGAGTTCATGAGCTCGCTGCAGATCTCCAAGGTGTCGCTCAAGCACAACGGGAACTACACCTGCATCGCCAGCAATGACGCCGCCACCGTCAGCTCCGAGAGGCAGCTCATAGTCACGGGTGAGCTGGACGGTCCAGTAGGGGTGAAGGTTGGGCATCTCGGAAGAGTCCTTTATGCATTCTGCTTTTGGTTCCCCAAGTTCCTCCACGCTTCCGAGTCCAACCCAATAACCAGGACGGGATCTACGGCAAGTCGGAGGTCCTGAACTGCTCGGTGGAAGGTTACCCTCCTCCCAAAGTGGTGTGGAAGCACGCCAAAGGTATATGCCAGCGGGGTTAGTCTCCTCTCAACCTCTTCTCATCTCCTCGCTTTGTGGTCTTCAGGTATCGGGAACCCGCAGCAGTACCACCCGGTTCCCCTGACCGGCCGCATTCAGATCCTGTCCAACGGCTCCCTACTGATCCGCCATGTTCTGGAAGAGGACCGGGGGTATTACCTGTGCCAGGCCAGCAACGGAGTGGGTTCGGACATCAGCAAGAGCATGGTGCTCACCGTTAAAAGTGAGTATGAGCTGTCTTAAACACGGACCTTTGATTGGAATTCTACTCCACTCTTCTAATGACGCAGTGGCGTAGTGGGGGGGCTGCCGAGAAGGTTCCGTTTGACACTCGAGGTCAGTCGAGGTCTTTCTGAAGGGTCTACTCGAG
This sequence comes from Paedocypris sp. Pulau Singkep, assembly GCA_017309775.1. Taxonomy (NCBI): domain Eukaryota; kingdom Metazoa; phylum Chordata; class Actinopteri; order Cypriniformes; genus Paedocypris; species Paedocypris sp. Pulau Singkep. The sequence continues at coordinate 201,039 of MU204395.1, read as the reverse complement.
TTGGCATGGGTTTCCTCCAGGTTGGGTTCTCCGGTTCCTTCCCACAGTCCAAAAACATGCGTTTCTGACGAATTGGCATTGGAAAATTGAGCACGTGTCCTGCCTCAGGCCCATTGATGCTGAGATGGGCGCCAGATCCCACCACCACCCAATAAAGATAGATGAACGAATGAACTTTCGAATGGCCTTGCGTTCGTTATAGGACATTCTTCATTCCTAGTGTTTGAAAGTTCAAGTTCTTGTGGAGATTATTAGAGTGTGGCGTCGTGAAGTGTCCCAAATTGAGTGAATCGAAAAATGTCCCAAGTGGAACAACATTTTCCAAAATTGAGTGAATTGAAAAACGTTGCAATTTTTTCCAATCTCCATTGGTGTTATGACTATTTCTGTGACCATAGTGTTCCAAAATGCTTTTACCGTGTTTTAATATTGGTGGCTTGTGTGTAGAATGACCACAACGAGAATGGCCTGATCAAGACTCAAAGCTCAAGACCAGTCAGTGTTTCCATTCTTTCGTGGGTTTCCTCTAGGCCTCCGTTTTGTAAAATTGATCTGAAATGGGAGTGTGTGTGTCTTGCTCTGTGATTGTTTGGCCACCAATCTAGGGTGTGTCTCAAATTTCCAGCTCCTCGTGATCCAGAAATGGTCAGATGTCAAGGCTCTATATTTCTAATATTTCAATTTTTTTTTCATCTATTTAGATCTCTACGTAGATATCGAGATTAGTTGATCTAGAATATGAATAACTATTTTGACAAATATACACAGTTTGACTAAACGGTGGTGCATTTGAAGTCAAGGTTGAAGAGAAGCGTCAGATTCACTTCTCAGACTGATGCCTTCGGTTATAGGTTGAGATGATTGAGTGGACAAGTGCACGCACACACACACACACACACACACACACACACACACAACAAACACACCTGCACCTGTCACACTGTGTCACTCAAACTAATGGTCCGGCTTATGATGCATCAGTCATGCTGTGGCAACAAGTAAAGAAGCTTCTGACTTTCAGAGCGTCTGAGACCAGGGCAATAATGCCCGGAGAAATGCCCAGCGGACTGTGCCCAGCTCTGAAGGAACCTGGACTCGGTGTGAAATCTGATTTGCTCAAGCAAAGGAAGAATAAAACCATTTAATGTCATGACAAAAAAAAAAAAACATTTTTGCATTACAATCTACCTGGAAGAAAAAACATTGTGTGTGCGTTTGTGCTACTATAGTATTTTCATTTTAATTCATTATTTTATTATTATTGATTTATTTATTATTGATGTATTTATTATTATTATTATTATTATTATTATTATTATTATTATTGATTTTATTTATTTGTTTATTTATTTATTATTATTGTTATTGATTTTGTGTATTGTTATTATTCTTATTATTATTGATTTTATTTATTATTGTTGTTGTTGTTGTTGTTGTTATTATTATTATTATTATTATTATTATTATTATTATTATTATTATTATTATTATTACTACTACTACATTTCATCCAGTTGGTTTTAAAATCACGTATTATTTTTGCGGCTTGCTGCTCACCACAAGGTAGTGTATCATAAATTTGAATTTTTATAGCCTGAGGTTACAATTTTTGTGCGTGCGTGTGTGTGTTTCTGACTTTTTCCTAAAGGAACTGCATATTTCTATGAGTATGTTTTCCAGTCTTGTCCTTGCACCCGCTCTCTCTCTCATTCTCTCTCTCTCTCTATCTCTCTCTCTCTCTACTCTGTCTCACTCTTTCCCACTCTTTCTCTCAATTTTATTCTTCCTCTTTTTTAGTCTCTTATTCTTTATCTTTCTTTCTTTCTCTCTCTCTCTCACCCTCTTTCTCTCTCTCTCTCTCTCTCTCCCTCTCTCTCTCTCTCTCTCTCTCTCTCTCTCTCTCTCTCTCTCTCTCTCTCTCTCTCTCTCTCTCTCTCTCTTTCTCTCTCTCTCTCTCTCTCTCTCTCTCTCTCTCTCTCTCTCTCTCTCTCTCTCTCTCTCTCTCTCTCTCTCTCTCTCTCTCTCTCTCTCTCTCTCTCTCTCTCTCTCTCTCTCTCTCTCTCTCTC
>MU204395.1:187033-197033 GCA_017309775.1 Paedocypris sp. Pulau Singkep | reverse complement strand
AGTAAATTGAATACGAGATGAATACGAGAACGACACACTTTATCAGATGGAAGATTGTTGCAGTCTTGGTGAGATGATAGTGATGCAGCAAAGTCAATTCCATATGAAGGGATTGAATCGCTCTAACCTTCCATGAAAGCGCAAAAAGTGAACAGCATCGTCATCTCATTGTGGAACAAATCCAACAAAGCGATGGAAACACGGGCTTGTGTGTGAGAGATGGAGATAAGGAACGTCCTCTCTAAATCACTTCCGCAGCTCAAGCCGGCGGAGCGAGGGGATTCTGTCTTTTTCTCCTGCCACGCCATAAACTCCTACGGTGAAGGCCGAGGGCTCATCCAGCTGACGGTGCAAGGCAAGACAACCAGAACATCAGCATCTCACATGATACTCTTCATCTAGAGACACGAAATCAATAATTCACCTCCTCTCGCTCCTCGCTCTCCGTTTGAAGTCCATTGTGGCTTGTTTTCTCCTCAGAACCTCCTGATCCTCCAGAGCTGGAGGTCCGAGAGGTAAAGGACCGCAGCATGAACCTGAGGTGGACGCAGCGCTTCGACGGCAACAGCATCATCACCAGCTATGACATTGAGTACAAGAACAAGTCTGGTGAGGCAGGGCTTTGTTGTCGTTTTAAGCTTGGCTGAATAACACGGCATTAAATATGCATTTTTGTGTCGGGACAATATGTAGAGAACAACCTCGGCCTGTGAGCTGATGCACCGTGGTATGAAAGAATAATGCGGGCGACTGTGTCTCAGCCTTGTTTTGCTTGTTGGTACATTGTGCGCTTGTTCATGCAACCTGACCTGATCAAACACATTCTGTGGTGAAAATTGTCCAATTTGTGCGACAATTGTGGTTTTTTTTGTACACCTTAGACCCGTGGGAACTGAAACATGCCACCCGTAAGATTTCTCCAACCAACAACCAGGCCAATATCGTGGAGCTCCATCCGGCCTCCGTCTACAGCATCCGCATGTACTCCTACAACAAGATTGGACGCAGTCAAGCCAGCAAAGAGCTGACCATCAGCACAGAAGAAGCACGTACGTTGACCTTCGCTTGGTCTTCTAGAACTAGTTAAAACTGTGAAAAGCGCCTTACAAATGCTCAGAACTTGAACCTGAACTTGAACTTTGGTGCCACTTACCCACTGTTTTGTCTTCACAGCTCCGGATGGGCCGCCAATGGAGGTCATTCTACAGCCAATGACATCACAGAGTATCCGTGTCACCTGGAAGGTAATTTCCCCTCTGGTTCATTATGTGACGTACACTGTCGTTCAAAAGTTTGTGGTCACCTAGACAATTTTGCGCGTTCCATGAAGAGTCACACTGAATTTTTTGAAGGACAAGTGTAGACTGTCGAGTTTCGTGAACGTTCTCTATTTCTGGCCATTTTGAGCGTTTGATTGACGCACAAATGTGATGCTTCAAATTCTCAAGCTGCTCAAAGGTTGGTCAGTTTTATAGCTTCTTTAACCAGCTAAACAGTTTCCAGCAGTGCTAACATGATCAAACAAGGGTTTAACAATCATCCATTATCCTTCTGACACGATTAGCAAACATATTGTACCATTAAAATACTGGAGTGACAGGTCTTGCTGGAAATGGGCCTCTATACACTTATGTAGAAATTGCACCAAAAACCACGGTTGGGGTTAGGGGTTAAGAGTTAAGGGTTAGGGTTAAGAGTTAGGTGTTGGGGTTAGGGATTAAGGGTTAAGGGTCGGGGTTAGAGTTAAGAGTTAAACGTTTGGGGTTGGGTTTAGGGTTAGAGGATATGTTTAAAGGTGAGGGTTAGGAGTTAGGGTTAAGGGTTAGAGTTAAGAGTTAGGGGTTGGGGTTAGGGATTAAGGGTTAAGAGTTTGGGGTTGGGGTTAGGAGTTAAGTGTGATGGTTAGGGTTAGGCGTTAGGACGAAGAGTTAGGGTTAAGAGTTTGGGGTTGGGTTTAGGGTTAGGGGATATGTTTAAAGGTGAGGGTTAGGAGTTAGGGTTAAGGGTTAGAGTTAAGAGTTAGGGGTTGGGGTTAGGAGTTAAGTGTGATGGTTAGGGTTAGGCGTTAGGACGAAGAGTTAGGGTTAAGAGTTTGGGGTTGGGTTTAGGGGTTATGCTTAAGGGTGAGGGTTAGGGTTAAGGGTGAGGGTTAGGGTTAGGCGTTAGGATTAAGGGTTAGGGGTTAGTGTTAATAGTTTGGGGTTGGGTTTAAGGTTAGGGGTTATGTTTAAGGGTGAGGGTTAGGGTTAGGGTTAAGGGCGAAGGTTAGGGTTAAGGGTTAGGGTTAGGGTTGAGGGTAAGGGTTAGGGTTAGGCTTGAATAGTTATTTACCACGTTAGCAATGTATAGAGTGTATTTCTGATTAGTGTAAAGTTATTTTCATTGACAAAAATGGTGCTTTTCTTTCAAAAATAAGGACATTTGAAAGTGACCGCAAACTTTTCAACGGTAGTGTAACAAAGTCTCACATTTGGAGTCAAGAAACTCTGTGGGACTAGAAAGTTACTGTTTATGTGTTTATTGTTTATAATGTTTATTTTATTTTTGTTCATTTCGTTCAGGCTCCAAAGAAAGAACTGCAGAATGGTGTCATTCGTGGCTATCAGATCGGTTACAGGGAAAACGGACCGGGCAGCAATGGGCAGTACAGTATAGTGGAGATGAAAGCCACGGGGGATAGCGAGGTGTATACACTAGATAACCTAAAGAAGTTTGCTCAGTATGGAGTAGTGGTCCAGGCCTTCAATCGAGCTGGAACCGGACCGTCCAGTTCAGAGATCAACGCAACAACTCTCGAAGATGGTATGTGACACTGGGATTATCACATATCACCATTTCACCCATTCATAAAATGCCCTCAGCCATTTGTCCTTCACCCTTTCATTAGTGGTTATGGTACAAAGAACCATCTGGTGTTGTGGACTTCACCATTCGCCTATTCTTCCATCCATCTAATCAGACGATATTATAGATCTGTGTTTGGTCTTATCACGCCTCAACGCCTCGAGTTCTGCTGAGACCGTGACACTCCTGGACCTTTTTGGTCCTTTATACATAAACTCCCGTGGTAATGACACTGATGCCGCTGGAGATAATAGTAATAACAACAAGCATATAGAAAGATAATTATAATTAGCTTGTCTTCTGAGGCCTTTCTCCTTGATCTGCTGCTTTCCCTCCCAGTCTAATTATCTGCAGCTGAGAGTATTGTCTTCCCTTCTCTCTTTTCATCTTTCCTCCAGCTTCCCTCCTCTCTCTTCCTACCACACTCTCATCTTTCCTCAAAATACCTTTCATTTTTATTTATCCTTCCTCCATCCAATTACTCCACCCACCTTTTGTCCCGCTGTCTATCTCCTCATCCTTATTTCTGGAGAGCCTCTGGGTTGTTTGTCGTTCTCGTGACACCACTGCATTCCACAAAGTTTTTCCTGACAACTCGGTTCTTGGAAAGGTCTTCTTCGTTATCAACGAGTCGAGGTTGTGATCCCTAGTCAACGAGACTTTCGTAGGACAGGGGATGAACGAGAGACTTTAAAACGGATCAAATGTAGACCTGTGGTTGGGAAACAGGTGAACATGTAAAAACAGTCAAAAAACTAGAAATGGTAAAAAAAACGCAATTAGACGTGGAGGCATGTGGGATGTCCGATTGTGGTGGCGAATGAGCATTCGGTTTCACCCTACATCATTAATAATCTGGTTCATTGTCTTAGTACTGCAATAAAAAAAACACCTTTCCCATTGGATTTCCTAAAGACTTTTACAGACCGTTCAAAAAAAACATAAAAATGAGCACCACATCACCACTCAGACAAGTCTTTAATTGGCTTGACTCTGACCAATGAGCAACTCATTAGACATCAAGGCCTTGGGACAATCTCGAGGAGGGAACAAGTCGACAGAACCAAGTCAAACTCTATTTATATTTAATGTCTGTCCAGTCGAGTCGTTTGTGTTGCTGATGCTGTTGAATTCTCTATAAAGTCGTCTCTCTCCAGAAGGTTCCAGTAGGGATCTTCTCTCTCCCCGGTGATTCCCAATTCTCTTTCGTGGCCAATGCATAATGTAGATTACTTGAGACCTCAGAAGATGAGAGTGAAACCGGCAATAATCCTTCTAAATTATTCAAGAAAATACAATTAGATGATTAACTCTGCTTTTGTGTTCGTTTTGGAGGAACATCGATAATGTTCGCGGGTCAATCTGACCCTTTTATTAAGCATATAAGTGTCAGAAACCAAAAAGTTACCAAAAACTGTGTGTGTGTGTGTGTGTGTGTGTGTGTGTGTGTATTATGTCTTATTGTTGCAAAGAAACAAATAGTATTTGATCTTTCTGACTCTTTTTAGCTTCTATTTTGTCTAAAGGTTCAAAATGACCCGAACATTATCATTGTAACAAAAACATGTAGCAGAAATTGTGTAGTACAAATATGTCAACTGAAACATTTTTAGTTTTTTTTATTTTGTTAGATTACACTAACTAAGATAATCTGGGAAAGTTTTAAACTAAAAAAATACTTTTAACTAATATTTTTAACTTCTTATTATGAGTCAAGTTGACCCGAACATAATCTTTGTAACATAAGTTGCGTGATGTTTCAAAAATTTGAACTGAATCGTTACGTTTTTCATATGATAATTACACCAAATTAGCCAAGCTGGAGAAGTTTCAAAGTGAAAAAATACTTTTAAGCATTTTAAAAATACTTTTAAACTTTTAACACGGGTCATTTTCACCCCAACAGTATCTTTGTAACATAGACATGTTGCGTGATGTTACAAAAATGTCAACTGAAACGTTTTATTATTCATATGGTAATTAAACCAAATAAGCCAAGCTGGAGAAGTGTCAAAATGATAATTTGTGAAAAAATTGTGAATAAGTGAAAAAATACTTGTAAGCATTTTTAAAATATGTTTAAACTTGGTTGATTTGAACCGAACATAGTAGGAGGGCTAATAATAAAGGTCGGAATCATTCTATTTTGTAATTTCAACCTCGTACAGCCTCAAGCCTATTGTACAGTGTGTGTGTGTGTGTGTGTGTGTGTGTGTGTGTGTGTGTAGGTCTGAAACCCACAACAACAACAACAACACAATCTTCCCCGAGCTCTTCATCCCTCCATCTTCTTCCCTCCCTTTGGTCCTCAGCCAGCCGCAGCTGCTTTCTCACAGAGCGCTCTCTCCCTACTCCATCTCTCCTTTCATCCTGTCGTCCGCACATGCTCTCCCCCTCACAGGCGGCCTCTGTGTCGCCTCAATAGCGCCATTATTTACCCAGCCGCGCGATTTGGCCGCGTTCGCCGGAAAGGCCGCCGCGTTAGTAGCGAGTTTGATATAATGGCGACGCTTTGCTTCTCCTCATGATTGTTGCGTCCTCTCCGAGCGAGCGATTGTAGTGCATTACGCCGATTTCACAATTGTGCCCACTTCACCCGCCGCGTCTTCTTTTCACCCGACTAGTTTCCATCCCTTTTTTTTCTCTCTTTCGTGCAGTTCCCAGTCAGCCTCCGCAGAACGTCCGGGCCATCACGGTGACATCAGACGAGGCGGTGATCACGTGGGCGGAGCCTCCGCGTATGACCCTCAACGGGGTCCTGAAGGGCTACCGGGTGGTGTTCTGGTCCCTCTACCCCGACGGAGGTGGGTGCTGCGGAGGCCAGACACTGGGGCTCAGCCAGAGTAATTATTCGCTATTCACGCTTAATCCAACTCCTGATGGTCCCCCTAGAGCGCCCCCTACCTCGTGCTTTATGTTTTACTGGGTAGTGCTGGTGTGGTGTGCGTATCTGTGTTGGTAGACTGTGAAAAATAACACCCAGATTGAACTTGTCAAAAGTTGAATTGAATTGAAAAAGCATCTATTAGTCAAACAAAAGCAACAAAAACAAGTTGAGCTAACTAATGTTTCTGAAACTGCTCAGGTAAACCCATGTTTATTAAGTTGAGGTAACGCATTTATAGGTTGCTATATGTAACCTGCACTAATTTTAAAAAGGTTCTCAGTATAACATTTTTATATATTTTCGCACAAAGAGATTCCACTCATAAAGATAATAATTTATATTAAGACCTTTAACAGCCCGAAAACAACAAGTCAGAGATTTAAACAGAGTGAAATCCACCTCAAGCTCATTCTGAAGAGCAGTAGACACATTGATGGTTATTTACATTATTTAAACATATATTGTCATCTTTTAACATACATCGCTTCAATGTATCCTTGTTATAGCGTAACAGTAAACGTAACAATGTTCATGCTTTATTTTAAAGTTTAAAAAGAGTAAAAAAAAAAACTTAAGCAACACATGCAAGCTTCTCATTGGCTCTCCCAAAAAATATTGTTTATCCAATTATTGGGCCAAATCACAGCCAATTAAAATAAAAATAAAATGTGTAACACCCAATTATAAAAATCCAGTTTGATCAACAGTTTTTAGCATTTTAGCATATTATTATTATTATTACTACTAATAATAATAATACTATTATTTTTTTTTATTATTTCATTTATTTTATATTATTTATTTTTATTGTATAATACTATTGTTTTTAATTATGTTTTATTGCTTTATTGCTTTATTCTATTTTATATTATTTTAATATTATTATTATTATTATTATTTTGTTATTATTATTTTATTAATAAATGTATTATATAAATACTGTAAATCATTTTGATCATATTATTATTATTATGATTGTATTGTTTTATTCTATTTTATATTATTTTGAATCATATTTTTAGTATTATTATTTTTATTATTATATTTTTACTACTCCTTATATTATCATTATTAGCGTATTGTAAGATGCACACAAAAGGTTGCACGATTACACACACGATTAAACAACATATTTAAGTCGATTTTATAGTTGATTTTTAGACGTTTTTATATAGTTTTATAGAAGATTTATAGAAATCTTATAGTTAAAAACATTAAACATAAAAAAATTATAATAAAACACAAACTGTTGAATGCATTTGTGCATCATTTTTTTTTTTGCAATGTTAAAAATAAAAATCCTGTAATAAAAATAATCCTGAATCAGAAGTTGCACAGTGACAAAATGATGAAACGATTATGTAGTTACAATGTAACCACAAATATATTCACACGTTCGGAGACACAGTTTGCTCTTTGATATGTACCTACGTGTATTTCTGTGTGTGTTTGTGTTTATTTCAAAGTAATAAACCCCAGAAAAGTTTGTTAATGTCATATGACAAAATAGTATATATTAGAATAGAGCTGCACGACATATCGAAAAAAATTGTTATTGCGAAAATAGAACGCGCAATACCCATATCGCAAACAGTTCAAAATATCGCAAAGTTAATTGACAATGCAAAAGTGGTTTATTTGCAATAAACAAACATGGCTGGATATGTTTGAAAAATATCCGACATAAAACTATTTTGTGTTACTTATATTATTTAAAAAAAAATGGCAAGGCAATAACATATTTCGTTTTAAAGATGCTCATTTTAAGAGAGTCTTGGTGATTGTACGGTTATAAGGCCTGAACACTTTGTTTAATATTTGGCATTATTTATTGGTATTTAAATTAGTATTTAAAAGCAGGAGAGGCAAGGACACATTTAGTTTAAAAGATGTTGATCTTGATGATTGTACGTTTATACTGTATGTGAATACAGTGTAATGTTTGAGAGCGATGCATTTAATCTTTGCAAGTCTATTGGTAATAATCATAAATCAATATATCTGCTGAGGTGTTTAGTCTTAATGTTTGACTCCTACTAGACAGTGTTTAGCCCAAATTAAACTACATTTGATTAAAAACACATTGCCTGTTTGTTTCAGTATCATTTTAGTCATCAGTAGTTTTACTTTTTAGATATTTTTTTTTAATATGGGAATATATTATATTCTATATAATATATATATTATATCGCAAGCAATATCGTTCTCGCAACTTTCAACAGTAATATCGCATATTTTTTCGATATCGTGCAGCCCTAATATTAGAATGTTAATTACAATGTAACTACGTGCCACGTGTTTGTAAACGTCACAGTAGTTCCTCCTCTTCTCCACCTGTGAGTAAACGCGTGTTGATTATTTGAACATCTGAACGAGTTGTGTGGTTGTGTGGTGCTTGGCCAGAATGGGGAGAGATGCAGAACATCACCACCACCCGTGAGCAGGTGGAGCTGCGAGGCCTGGAGAAGTTCACCAACTACAGCGTCCAGGTTCTGGCCTACACACAGGCCGGCGACGGCGTCCGCAGCAGCGTGCTGTACATACAGACGCGAGAAGACCGTGAGTCATCCTTCACACTGTCATTACTGTTGTCTTCATAAATGTCATTTAAATAGTGATTTCCTCATATCCTGTGAGAAAGTGCAACCTTCTCGCACTAAAAATGGAATAGAATCGGAAGTCCTTTATGGAAATGACAGTCTTGGAAATGACAGTTAAATGAGAATATGGAGTATAGAATAGAATATAAAAATCTGACAAATGTTATACAAATGTTTACACGTGGAAAGCACTCGGATATTGCACAGAATAAGTAAAGTAAAAAAAAACTATGCTCTTTCACCAGCACCTTAACACTGATTAAAAATAAATAAATCAATAAAAAATAAAAAATAAATATATAGTCTGTGTAGACATCTACTGTAGCCTATTGTAGACAAATTGCTTCACTTGATCCTCTGTTTGTAAGTCGCTTTGGATAAAAGCATCTGCCAAATGACTGTAAAGTAAAGTATTTATTTTTATTCCATCATATTATTTTTATTGTTTTGTTATTGTTTTATTTGACTACATATTATTTAATTTTTATATTTTTTATTACCAATCATATTATCATTTTTTTTATTATTATTCAATCTGCTTTATATTATTTATTTTTGTTTTACCATTTTTTTTGGTTATTATTTTAATATTATTAGTGTTATTATTTTGTTTTTATTATTTTATTTTTTCATGTATTTTATATTATTTATTTTTATTTTGTCGTATCATTATCATTATTATTATTTTGTTTTATTCAATTTTATATCATTTTAATCATATTATTATTAGTAATAATAATAATATTAATAATATCAATAATAGTAGTATTTTTTATTATTAAATGTATTTTATATTATTTATTTTATTTTATCATATTATTATTAATGTGTGCATTATTTTTATTCTGGTATTGGCATTTTAGTATGGGTCAGGATGCATTTTACTTTTTTTTTTTATTAATTAATTAATTTATACTTACATATTTTCAATTTTGACAATTCTGGCCACATTACCGTTATGATTTCACTGGACTGTCGGGATGAGTGAGACCCTTCATCATCTTCTCAGAGGAACACGTATTCATTTCAAACGCTCTCTTCAAGCTCGGGGGTGCGTGTCGTATCTGCCCGGGACGTTTGGCTGAGGGCGAAGGATCCTGGTTCGGGACGCTGAGGCTTTGATATACCATTAGCACGCTTCATTATAATTAAGAAGCTGACTAATCCTCTATCCAGCTTACCACCCAAGACAAGGATTCATTCTTTGTGGATTAGCCGACATTAATTTTGCGCTTACACTGGTTGGGATGGGATTATGGCGATAGCAGCCTCGTCTCTTTTCCCTGCCGGGTTTGTGTGTGTGTGTGGGGGGGGGGGTCGGAAAAGGGATGAGATTTTTCACATTTCACGGATTAAGTCAATAGATTTAGAGAGAGAGGGAGAGAGGGAGACACACACACACACACAGAGAGAGGGAGAGAGTATGAGAGGTAGAGAGAAAGAGATAGAGATAGAGAGAGGAAGAGAGCAAGAGTGAGAGAAAGAGAGACACACATAGAGAGGTATAGAGCGAGCGAGAGAGATAAAGAAAGAGAGTGAGAGGTAGAGAGAGAGAGAGAGAGACCGAGAGTGAGAGAAAGAGAGAGTGAGAGGTAGAGAGAGAGACACACAGAGAGGTAGAGAGCGAGAGAGAGAGAGAGAGAATGAGAGAGAGAGAGAGAGAGAGAGA